>VOPJ01006010.1:0-77103 GCA_014673585.1 Semibalanus balanoides
GCTTTTATTGACCAGATGCATATAAATGAATGTCACCACTGTATTTCGGAGACAAAACTGGCTTAGCAGCATGCATCTATTATCTATATTTATCAATGGCAAATTTGACCTTATATGCCTTGACCATGACCTTGTACGGTGTTAGACGTGCAAATGGCTGCTTCTATCGAATTGCCGGGCTAAACAAAAGCATTAAACATGTGTCACATGACCTCTTGCAAATAGTGACATTATTCAAATAGTATATTAGATTTGACCTGTTCTTGACCTTGATCTTTGCTTAAAATTTCACTTTTGCTTATACAGGAGATTTATCATACCCTTGAGAGCATTTCGTGCGACAACAGTCTAAATCTAAGACCTTGGATGGAATGGAAAGACCTTGGATTTAAATATAGGACCTTGAATATGGCCCACAAACTCACTCAAATTTATCTCAATTTTGCCCTTTGACCAGACTGTGACCTGACGTGACCTTTTTGAAAATGTCGCATATGCTTTAGATGCGTCGCATTGAGAGCTTTCGATTGCTGCCTTGTGCGTCTCGCTGCGGTTATTGGCAAGAAAGATAACGGGGAGAGGGAGAGGCGAAAAACGCCCGCCAGCCAACGGTGTTCAGCCGAGAACCCAGCTAATGCCGGGTTAATTAATCTACATCTAGAACTCTAATTGGATACCGATTTTCATTTAAATCGAAAGAGTCCGCCAAATCCCGAATCTGTCGCTGGCGAACTTTATTGGCGTCTAGACGCCAAACTATCATTTACAGGGTGAGACGGATTTTACCATGTCAATCTACATCTGAAACTCTATTTTTATTCAAATCTGATTAGACACTGATTTTTATTCAAATCTAAGTTTCCGCCAAATCTCGAACCTGCCGTTGGCAAACTCTGTTGTCTTGAGAGCAAACTATCATATGACGGTTAAAATGAATTTCACAATATTGATTTACGTACCAGTAAGACGCCTTAAACGGCGAAGGACGAGCGAGTCCGAATAAATCCGCGTCAATTTATCACCCGTTCACGGAGTTTCGTCTTGTGCAAAGCATAGCATTGAATTATTTTCGCTATGTGTTGTTTTGGCCGTCGCAAATAGATCGAACTAAATCGATACTTTGAACTAAAATAGGTTTTGAAGGCGTTATTTTAAATTTCGCAATTATAGCTTCATGTTTGTAGCAAAAATTCCATTTTGGTGGTATAGATGATTTTGATTGCGCTTTACAGCGCTCATTTTTATCGTCTAGCACCCTTTGTTTGGAAGCTACGGCGTGTAATGAGGAAAGTATAGAATCGTCCAATAAAAATATTACAGACCAGATTTTAACAGCGAAATAATGCATTAAACCTCAATTTTTGGCATGCATTTTAAGAGACGGTACATTGTCTACAGATTGGGTTGTTTGTTTCATCGCTTCACGTCCCATAGGTGCTGAGCACTTGATTTAATTGTGAGATGTCTAAGCTATTATATTTTTTTTTTTTTTTTTTTTTTTTTTTTTTTTTTTTTTTTTTTTGCCGTTTGTATGCCAGTAACTTTGCACGATACCACGCGCCGCTGATCGACACTAGTACCTACGCCGGGCGGATCGTCTCATACGCATCTGTGTGACCCGTGTCCTTTGCCGACTTTTGTTGCCGAGACTATAGGTCCGGTATTGCAACGATGTTTCTGCAGGTAAATTTTCGTTGACGGAACAGGGGTGCACGTGCGCAGTGCAGTTGTGACCCAGAGTTTTACATGTGCAACATTGCCAGTGATTGTGTCTCCAGCCTGACACCGAAAATTTTTTAGCTTTATAGGTCCAGCCGTTTTCTCAGTATAGCCAGGATAATACTTTCCTGACACCCCTGACGCGGCACGTGGTCACGCGCCGGCTGACCCCTCAAATGAGCAAAAAACATTTGTAAATAATCATAATGTCACTTGCATGGGCTATCATATGGGACGACGCTTGCCTAATCGATGCGGGGTTAAAAGATATAAGGGCTTCTGACAGCGTCGCGTCTGGCCGGGCCCGGCGGGCCCGGCCGGGTCGGCCGCTATATGTGAAAAACATCCGATAGTCAATGAGGACTCGCTCCGCTTCTTCGCGCTCGCTCGTAACTTTTTTCCTTTTGTCTGTAGAGTTATAGAGGGCTAAGGGGTCCACGAATCTGTCGCTGAATGTGAATGTGAAATTTGTGTTGTCGCCACACGCGTGTATTTTAAAGTAGGTTCCATTTTGTCGTAAGCGCAATTTCGCTACAAAAAAACAGCGCCGCAAATGATCACCCATGGACCAGGGAGTGACAAGAAACAATTTCAACAACATAATTGAACTTTACCTAACCTTACTGGTAGTGAAAACGCACCTACAGGGTGTCCCAGAATTACCCGAACATAGCTATTTGACGTCTTACACAAAGAAGAAGACAAATCTATTTTTGTCTTTATTTACCAGCATAGCCACCAAAACCAGCAATGCAGTGACTTATTCAGTTTGGCATATCGGCAGCTATATTCGCCAGCACAACCGGAGAAATGCTAGCCCCGCCCGCTTTAGCTGTTGCACAAGTCCAATAATGCTTGTGACAGGCTTCTCTTGATCAATATTTTGTTGAATGATGCCCTAAAGATTTTCAATTTAGTTTTAGTCCGGACGGAATATTCTCAGACCATAAGGCTTTCTTCCAAAATCCAGAAGAAAAAAAATCTGCACCACTGTTAGTGTTGAGTTGTTTGGGTCGTTTCAGGGGGTGCACCGCCTTGCATGAAGATGGCTCGATCCTGATCTTCCACCAACTTTTCAAATCCGATCCATCTGTGGCCGACCGCTTCACAGTACCCAGTCCTTCTTTTGCCATAATTTTCTGATGGTATTATTGTTCATTTATGGTGGTTTTTGAGGAAACCACGTGCAGCTCAGAAAGAGTACAATGGCTCATCGTTCCCCACACATACACTTTTTGTGAACGCTTGTCCGTTTCAACCGCGAGAACGTCGGCACCGTCTGGCGCTCACACACGGTCGTTTTGTGGATTACAGGGTTGAAAAAGTTCAAATGGACCACATAGGACCACATTGGACCACACTACACGATTCCAGTCTTTTTTGGTCCAATTTGTGTGGTCTCTTGCGAACTTAAGGTGGTGCGTGCGCTACATTCTGGTCAATTTCGGCCTTTTTGCAGCTTAGAAGACCGCAATAATAATTTTTCGCTGAGATAGCGATGCACCGATGAGTTGGATGTGATGTAGCCAGTCCTGGTTGGGCGGTGGACCAGCTTTTGCGTGGATTGGTGGCGCTTGTTGGCCCGCCAATGCGATGACTCTCCCTTCGGCGCACCGGAGATTGAGGGAGCGGCTTTCTTAGTTCGGGTCGCCAACCCGGGCTTGTTTGACCAGAGTCGTCTCCGCAATCGCAGCATTTGCAATGCGAGTTACTTCACGACACTTGTTAACAGCTTGAGGTGCGCACTCATATATCTCAACTGACCTATGCATGCGCACTGTAATGCTCGTAGCGCACGATCACCGAGGCTAAAAGGCAGTACGACTGTCGAGGTAGCCATACTGAAGTCAGAGAGTCAGGGGTGTCACTGCATTGCCAAGAGTAATGCCTAGAGGTCTATAGCCGCTTCGGCGCGCAAAACGAAGACTGAGACTACGACGGGGAGCTCGTGCACGGCCTTACAGCAACTGCCCGGCGCTACGACCTAGACTTCAGGAGGAGTTTGGGCTTTTCAAGGTCGACTGTTGAGGAGTATCTTATAACAAAAATTGACAACCGTATCTGCCGGTAACAAGTGCAGTAGCGTATTAACTTTTAAAACAGATGTTCGGTATTCTGGACACCCTGTACTGCAAATTGAACAAGATTGCTAAGAAAAAAGCTCACACTTTAAGAATACTCGTCTCCTCTCTCACACTCGTTTCCAAATGCTTCCAAATTAAAAAAAAAAACACACAACAGAATAAAGGACACACCCGGGATATGACATTCTTTTATCTTGCTGTTCTACAAAGCTTAATCACAGATGCATCCAATTTGTGTCGTCCCAAAAATCCGGTCCGCATCGTTTTGAGCGAAGGTAAAAGTATTTTGAAAATAATGTAGATTCTTAGCTTAAATACCTTCAGGTTTGGATCGCAGTTCTAGCGCGGGGGGCAACCTCCTCATTTTCAAGTGGGGACGGGACCCCTGCTGTCCCCCGTTGGCAACGCCCCTGCCAGAATGATCGCCACTTCTAAAGAGTGATGAAAGAAACATGAACATATAATTTAATGTAATATCTTTAGTGTTTTCTGATCGGCAAAACAGGTTAATATTCTGTGTCAAAGTCGTTAGGTGTTTGTCTCCGGCAGCAGTAGTCCAGAATAAACCCGATTTGAGAGCCGAGCGACCGCTACGCTCCGTCAAACAGAGCCCTAGCCTGGCCGGGTGAGTGATGATCATAGGTAACATACTTACATGTGAAATTTGCGATGCTCGACGTGAAAATTATTTCGTCGCGCCACCGCAGCCATCTGAAGCTGGTGCTCACTGCGCGGCCATTCAGTCGCTAAATTGAATTCGGGTTTAAGCTCAGAGCTAGTTTGCGTATGAATGTGGACCCAAGCAATGCATTCGAAATAGATAAAGGTGATGAAAGAGGCTTTCGGTTAAACAGAGAATCGCTAAACAGGAATCTGTCACATTCAGGCTAAACTCAACTAAAGAGCATTGACTGAATTCGGCCATCTCGTGCGACAGTAAACACAATTTAGAGGAGAATCCCTGGATCAGCAGAGAGCTACTGATCAGTATTCAGTCAGACAGACACACAGGCACACATGCACACCTGCACACATGCACACATGCACACATGCAGATGCACACATGCACTGTGCTGGTACATACATGTACAGTGCACACATGCACACATACACACATACACACATACACACATGCACACAAATACACACAAACACACACACACACACACACACACACACACACACACACACACACACACACACACACACACACATACATACACACACATACATAACACACATACGACACACATAACACACACAGACCACAGTCACACAGCACACACACACACACACACAACAACACCACACACACACACACACACACACAGGCCATACACACTAATACACACACCACACACACCACACACACCACACACACCACACACACCACACACACCACACACACCACATACACCGCACACACCGCACACCGCACACCGCCACAACATACCGCACACCACACACCACACACCGCACACCGTACACCGCACACCGCACACCACACACAATACACCACACACCACACACACACATACCGCACACACGCACACCGCACAAGCATACACACACACACTCACACACATACCGACACACACACACACACACACACACACACACACACACACACAGACGCACACAGACACATACAGACACACACAGATACACACACAGACACACACAGACAGACACACACAGACACACACAGACACACTCAGGTACACACAGACGCACTGTCACACAGACACACACCGACACACACAGACACACACAGACACACACAGATACACACAGATACACACAACCACACACAGCCACACGCACATACACGCACACACGCACGCACGCTTACAAGCGCGCAAGCACACACACGCACCAAAGGTGACCTCCGATGCAAGTTGAAACCACCCTCCCATATACCTACAAGGGTGCCCTTCGATACATATCTGAAGGTGCCCTCCCACATACCTTCAAAAGTACCCTCCGATTAAAGTTCGACATGGCTGAACTTTTCCTTGGCCTAGCCCAGAGGCGGCGCCACCAGATTTTACCTGGGGGGGCAAAGTCGAAAGGGGGCCTCCTTTTCCCAGGGGGCCCTCCTCCACCAGGGGGCCTCCCTTGGCTTGTAGGGGGCCTCCATTGAGTGGGGCTACCAAAGCGATTGCCGATGTAATTTGCTCTTTAATGGCTAACACGCATGCGAAGATCTACCTATTGCTCTTCGGTATCTCCGAAATCGGAGCACCAAACATCAGCTGGCCCACTTTCTTGTGATGCCTCAAACCCGCGCCTCTCTGCTCGCTACATGTTTCTGCGCGAGTGTGACTACCGGTTTGTAACGTCAAAAAAATGTGTTTTCTTACTGGAATTAGCTATTAGTTTTGATGGTTGCAACGATGAAATTCACATATGGGCACCTTTAGGTTAGTTTTTCACTTATATTGTTTTTATAATTTTTATTCTGTAATACCTATAAGATTTGACTAACACCAGCACTAGTCACAAGACCATTGTTGTGTAAATACAGAGAACCTGAGACAATACAAATTACGACAATACAAGGCACGTAGACCAAATGTCGCCAAGGAAGCGGGGCGGTGCCTCCAAACCGCCCCATTCCCAAGCGTGGAATGGGCTGCATTTGCCAAATTTGAAAGGGTTCAATTGAAACGGCTGAAAAGGCACGTTACAAGGGAGAGGAATTACAGTGTGGCAGGTATGGCATTGAGCCATACCAACTTTTAGAAGCTGGAGTAGTAAACTGAGGGGTCTGCTATTTCATTCCTTTTAAAACCAACGACACCAGTTTGGAATCAGCTATATCAAGATATTTTATTTTTGTGTTACCCAAGCCTGAAACTTGTTAAAAGGAATTTACGCCGGGAGCGGGCAGCGAAAATTTGGAATATTATGCCCTGGAAATGCATTACATTAATCGTCGCTTGCGTTAGTGCGGACTGCGGACCTCTAAAAACTGTTATTTTGCCTTTAAAATTGTAAGAAGTGAATTAAAGCTAGCCTTTTGCCCAATAAGATATATTAATAATAGTAACTTATAACAACACAATTAAATGCGCCTCAAAACGGCTTGCGAATTTTTTATCAGTTTTCACTCGTATACGATTTTGATTTGTTTGTTATTGCAATGGCGCCGCGAAGGGCGCGAAAATTTTTGATTTGTTGTCGGACAATTGGGTCTTCATGTAAGCTAGATCAGACAAGGGGCGGATACCAAGGGGAAGATGGCCGATAGGGCTATACCCTTGTTATAGTTTGGTGCTAGGTAGATATAATAAATTAACAGGCGTGATAGCCCCCCCCCCTAGGCCGGGTCTCGGCTTATGGTTGCGCCAAGTTAGGACGCGCCCGGAGGGCGCAACTTTTTTGTGTTGCGCACCCCCTCTGACTGAATCCTGGATTCTGCCACCTGATTACAAAGTATATATATAAAATGTTGACAAAAAAAGGCCTCCTCCAAATGAAAGTCGGCCAAATCCGCAGCTTAACCCTATTTTCTGCGGGGGCAGATTCTGCCCTCCCGGGTAGTTTTTCGCCGCTGCTTCTGAACCGTTTTCGTCTATTCGGCCTTGAAATTTCGGAATTTTCCTAAAATATGAATGAACGCGTGTTCTGTGAAAAATTTGGAAAAAAATCGGGCCAGCAGAGGCGGCGCCAAGGTCATGTTTTGGGAGGTCGTTTCGAATGTGGGTGTATGCGCAGCATACTTCCCTTCGTATTTTTGTGCGGTTGAATTAAAAGCAGTCAGAAACTAGAGTCGATGCTTTGTACATCATAAATAATTGGATTATACATATTTTGCGGCATAGACGCACTCATGTACATTAAAAGGGCGGAGGCGATATTCTCCCGTCAATTAAGGGCCCTACTTCAAATAAGCAATTATGATTAAAAGGCGTTTCGCACATGGGTGCCCCCCACGTTGTTTACCTAATCCTGCTTATGCACCAATGTTACATTTAACAAATTACAGTAACAAAAGCCCACACTGTGGACGTTCCCACGTCCCAAAACACTAAGGGAAAAAACACATATTTTGTAAATTCCAAAAATCACCCCATTTTTTATCCCTGAGTACGCTTATTGATTTTTTCCATTTTTGAAACTTGTCCCTTTCACAGATTAAGAGCATGACCATTTTGAAGCTCAAAAACGTTTTTTGCATGAAAATCGGTTGATCACATGGTCCACAATGATCTTTCAAAAAACACCTCAAATTTTTTCGTATTTTTGCCCCCTGGCCCCCCGTTTTTCAAAACAAAAAAAAGGCAATTTGGGTCCAAAAAGAAAGATTTCGTCACGACTAATCGAATGGTCTCTGTCCCATCGAAATTCGGCCGAGCAGTTCTCGAATCCTCTGGGGGGGGCAGAATCTGCCCCTCCCCGCACTCCGCAGGTTAACGTTAATTCTGGCCGCCGCAGGGGAATAGGGTTAACTATTTATGGGTAGTTTTTAGGGGGCCAATTTAGTGCCAGGGGCCTCCTGCCTAGTATTGAGGGGCCTCTTGTCTGGTATCTGGGAGCCTCCTGTCTGTAAGTACCGAGGGCAATCCTGTCTTACGTGTACTGGGGGCGGGCCTCCTATTTAGTACTGGGGGTCTCATGTCTAATACTTGGTTGGCCTTCCTGCTGTTCTTAGGTACTTGGGGATTAGGGGGCCTCCTGTTAAGTATTGGGGCCTCTGATCTAGTACTGGGGGCCCTCCTGTCTAATACTGGGGGCCTTCTGTATAGTACATGGGGCCTCCTGTTTAGTTATGGGGCCTCCTGTTTAGTATGGGGGCCTCCTGTTTTAGTATGTGGACCTATTTTTTTTTTGTCTAGTAACTTGCGGGCCTCCTGTCTTTATACTGGGGAACCTCTCTGTTAGTATCAGGGTCTCCTGTTTAGTATGGGGGGGGCCTCCTGTCTAGTACTGGGGGCCCTCCTGTCTAGTACTAGGGGTATTCCTGTTTAGTGTTTAGTATGGGGGTCTCTGTGTATAAATTAACTGGAGGGCCTCCTGTCCAGTTACTGAGGGCCCTCCTGTTTATTATGAGGGTATCCTGTCTAGTACTGGGGGCTCCTGCTGTCTAGTACTGGGGGCCTCCTGTTTTAGTATGGTCAATGGGATGGTGACCTCCTTTCTAATGCTGGGGGCCTCCTTGTCTAAGCCACTGGGGGCCTCCTGCTTAGTACGGCGGGCCCCTGTTTAGTATGGGGCCTCCCTGTTTAGTATGGGGCCTCCTGTCTAGTCTGGGGCTTCTGTCTAGTACTGGGGGCCTCCTGCGTATTAGTATAGGGCCTTCCTGTCTAGTACTGGGGGGGCTTCCTGCTAGTTACTGGGGCCCCTGTCTAGTACTGGGGGCCTCCTGTTTTGTACTGAGGGCTCCCGTCTAGTACTGGGCCTCCTGTTTAGTTACTTGGGGCTCCCGTTTAGTACTGGGGCCTCCTGCTTAGTACTGGGGACCTCCCGGTCTAGACTGGGGCCTCCTGTTAGTACTGAGGGGCCCCTGTTTATTATGAGGGTATCCTGTCTAGTACTGGGGGCCTCCTGTCTGTCAGTACTGGGGGCCTCTGTTTAGTTATGGTCATGGATGGTGACCTCCTTTCTAATGCTGGGCCTCCTGTCTAGCACTGGGGCCTCCTGCCTTTTAGTACGGGGGCCTCCTGTTTAGTATGGGGGCCTCCTGTTTAGTATGGAGGCCTCCTGTCTAGTTTACTGGGGCTTCGTCTGTACTGGGGCTTCTGTCTAGTACTGGGGGCCTCCTGTATAGTGATTAGGGGCCTCCTGTCTTAGTTACTGGGGCCTCCGGTCTAGTAACTGGGGCCTCCCCGTCTAGTACTGGGGGCCTTCCTGTCTGTACTGGCGGAGCCTCCTGTTTAGTACTGAGGGCCCTCCCGTCTAGTACTGGGGGCCCTCCTGTTTAGTACTGGGGCCTCATGTTAGTACTGGGGGCCTCCTGTTTTAGTACTGTGGGCCTCCTGTTAGTACTGGGGCTCCCGTCTTAGTACTGAGGGGCCTCCCGTTCTAGTACTGGGGGCCTCCTTCTAACTGGGGCCTCCTGTTTAGTACTGAGGCCTATCCCGTCTTAGTACTGGGGCCTCCTGTCTAGTACGGGGCCTCCTGTTTTAGGTACTGGGGCCTTTCCTGTTAGACTGGGGCCTCCTGTTTAGTACTGGGGGCCTCCTGTTTAGTACTGGGCCTCCCGTCTAGTAACTGAGGGCCTCCCGTTAGTAGTTTTGTCCCCCTGTCAGTACTGGGGGCCTACAGTTCTACTCAGCAGCTTTGCTCATGTAGGAAATTTGACCAGGGACACATCATTTCTTTTCTTTTGAACAGTTGTGCCAGTGGGCCACCTTTTTGTGATTAAGGCCTCCGTGAAATTCTGGGGGGTCAAAAAGATATGTTTGCCCCCCCCTGGCTGACGCCAAGGGGGCAGCTGCCCCCCCTGCCCCCCCGGTGGCGCCGCCCCTGGCCTAGCCTCCCCAAAGCCATGGTATCACAGCCACAGCCAGCTACAGCCACTCCCAAATGTCAATGGCTGGCCATTCGCCAGCCGTGAAGTTTTGGGTAATTTCATATTGGCCGTTTGCACGATGGGTTATTTTGTGCGAGATGTTTTAAAACATTTGGCAATGTTTTAAAATGTTTTAGTAGTAGCCGCTTTCACGATGGACTAATTTGCGAAAAAAAATGTTTTGGCCTCACCCTACGGGACCGTTAGAGCGAGGGCCAAAACATTTTTACGGCAAATTAGTCCATCGTGGAAAGCAGCTACTACTTAAAACATTTTTAAAACATTTTAAAATGTTTTAAAACATTTCGCGCAAAATAATCCATCGTGAAAACGGCTATTATGCGATTATTTTCAGTTATGGTAACATGCCAAGGCTTCTTTTAACCATGATTGGTTTTATAAGATTGATGCACAAAATCAAGGTAGACTATGCAGCCACAGCCGTAGCCACAGCCATGATCTATATATTTTCCAGTCCGGCCCACCGGGCCACCCCAATAGCCATGGCGCTCGTCTGGCCATGGGGAGGGGATAGCCGCCCCAAGTAGAACTCTACCTCCGATACCCTTCTGAATGAGCCCTTCCACAATCCACACGCCTCCAAAGGCGCCCTCCGGGCTCTGATACATCTCTGAAGGCGCCCTCCCACATACCTCTGAAGACACCCTACGATACATCTCCGAGGACGCCCTCCCAAATAGCTCCAGAGGCGCCCTCTGTGAGACCCGAGGCACCCCCGCCTCACATTCAGCGAGGGACGCCTTTGGAGGTATGTAGGGCGGGCACCCTCGGGCCTTGGAGATAAGTATCTGAGGGTGCTTTTGAACTATGTGGGAGGGCGCCATCACAGGTGCATCGTATATCGGTGGGTGTCTTTGGAGCTATGTGAGAGGGTGCCTTCAGAGGTGTATCGGAGCGCGCCTTACTTTAAGTGGAACGCGCCTCATATTCAGCAGGAACGCGCCTCATATTCAGCAGGAACGCGCCTCATATTCAGCAGGAACGCGCCTCATATTCCAGCAGGAACGAGCCTCATATTCAGGCAGGAAACGCGGCCTTCATATTCAGCAGGAACGCGCCTTCAGTTCAGCAGGAACGGCGCCTCATATTCACAGGAACGCGCCTCATATTCAGCAGGAACGCGCCTCATATTCAGCAGGAACGCGCCTCATATTCAGCAGGAACGCGCCTCACTTCGGCGAAGGGCACCTTCGGCGCCTTTCGCTGAATGTGAGGCGCATTTCATGAACCGAAGGCGCGATTCGGTGTATGAGGACGCCTTCGGTGCATGAGGACGCCAACTAAGGGGACAGGGGGAGGGGTCGCAGTTTCCAACCCCCTAAATACCCCCTGATTTTCGCCATACTAGCCCATATTTCGTTTCCTTTGCGCATTGTTGGAGCCAGGACCCTTTTATGCCACTGATGTGTGCATACGTACACTTCTTTTTTGCCTTCTTTTGTCCGCCCATGTAGCTCAGTGTGAGATAGTGGTGTCAATCGGTAACCAAAGGTTTGGTAACCCCAAAAGTTGTGTGACCGATTTGTTAATCGGTCGGTCAGGCTTTTACATTTTTGGACACTTTTCGGTCAGCCTAATCTGAAACAGTTCACCTTTTCGCAGGGACGTGAGAACCGTGGGGCAGTGGGGGCAACTCGCCCCCTCAACTTTGGACTTGTGGGGGGCGACGCCCCCCAACTTTGGAGCTAGGTGTCGGCCCTCCCCGCCTTTCACCATGATCTTTGAACTTTGAATTAGATCTACGGCATTGTCTACGAAAATTTTATCATATTTTGTAGAAAAAAGGTGCAGTTTCAATACAAATTAATATAAAGAATATTAAACTGCATCGAATTTGGAACTAGCTTTGCATCTTTCCATCTAAACAGTGGCACGGCACATTTTACCATCGTAGCATGGAAACACTGCTATATACAGCGCACACCTAGTATGGGATATGTCTCTTCGTCGTAACGTTGAAAGAGCTATTTCTTGGTCACAATCACGGTAGATAAAAAACTCATCGTCACAATGTTGTAATGCTTTTTTAATGTTAATTGTTAATGCTACTATTTATGAAATACTACTAGGCGCCACAGAGTAAACAACATTCAGTGTTTTTAGCATGGCCACGGTGTCTCATTGTTTTTTAAGCAAAACGCGTCATTATAGATGTATGATGTCGACTCTGCTCCCTTGACGTTCAGCAGAGAAAGAGTCGGTCAGGGGTCGAAAAACGAAAAGTGGTCACAACGAAACTCCGGATCAAGGCGGTCGCCAGCATGTCAGATCGACCAAAAAATTCTCATAGTTCTTTCCCATACATGCAGCATTGCACGTCTAAATGGGGAAAGCCAGGCATTAAAATAGCATGTGCATTATACCACACTTTTGGAGTATGAGAGAAATAGTGTTTAAATAATTTTCAGAGGTGTATAACATGTTGTCCCACCCGTTCGTAGGTTGTCCGCCTCTGCTAAAGTATATGACGTAGGATGACGTTCATACGATGACGTAAAAGAGCATTATGGTTAATGCTTCCTTCCTGATTTGTAAGTTGATCTGTTTCCTTCACTATGCTATGGTTTGGAACTACCGACTGATACCCCAAACTTTCGATATCGTGGATTTATTCGCATGTCTACTAAACACAAAACACACCAACCAAAGGACGTATGCACCTATTTACAAGAACGTAATGACCTATTACACTATGCATCTAAATTTATAAACAAGATGCAACACTGATTACCAAGATGCACCTATTACAAGAATTACACCTATTACTATTTACATACTCCACCTATTTGCAAAAACCTGCGGAACGTATGCACCTGTTTTGCGGGTCCAAATCCATGATAGTCTTGTCTTCTAATCCCAATTTTTGGCCTTCTCATCGAGCTTTTGGATCCAATAGACTGTCGTCTTCTTTGTCTTTTTGTTCTGAGTTGCATCTATCTCTTCAAGTGACTTCTTCATCACGGTTTCAAGGATGTCATCCTCAACATATTTTATCATAGAACTTTTAACAAGATTAAAGTTTGAAGTTTGAACGTTCTGGTTCAGACATGATTTGCTTTTGGTGCCAAGCCGCCCAAGCATGTATGGGAAATTACCTCCTACCCTTGGGCTGGCAATTTAATAATCCACCTCGTTTTTTTAAATCGAAAGTGTTAACCTCGGACCTACCGGTCCTCGGTACTTTCGATAACAAAAAACTCGGTGAGATCATTAAATTGTCCCAGCCCCGGGCAGGAATATATTGTCTCTCATAGTTCGATGCAAATATGTTTTTGGGTTTTCTGGGCCGTAGATTCACACTGATAAATTTTCTGCCCCGTCTGTTGGATGGTTTTCGAGTTATAGCCTTAGGCATCTTTTCGATGTGCCGCAAACCTCGACTTTTCAGTGTGCGAAATCTCCCATCTAAATGATACGAGTCATATAAACCTGTATATCATAACAATCATCATAAATCATAGATTAATGTGATAGAACATTTTTTGAAATTCAAAAAATTTGAAATGTTAAAACGCGAATTAAAGTAAAATTATGTTTTTTGTGACCTTGAGGTCAAGGAGCAGCCTGCAAGGGTCATGTTATGTATCAGTTAATACAGCTCGACGAGACAAATATAATGTTGTTCAGTTACGTCTCTAGCACTTTTACATGCAAAGTTATTATCAAATACGTGCTGGTGAACATTATTTTCCCAAATTCAAAAAAAAGAAGAAAAAGGCTATCTTAAATATTTGTATATTCGAAGGCTTATATTGAAGTCAATGCTGGCAAGGCAAAACATCTTAAAGGGAATAGTTCACCTTGAAAAAAAAACGTGAAAAAGCTCAGAAATGATGAAGAGAAGCAAGAAATTAAGTATCATATTACTAGTAAGTCCAAATAAACCTATATTTACGCGAAAAAGCAAATTTAAAATTTGTCAATTAATTTGGTGATAATTCATATTTTTTCCTCAAAGTCATGCGAAATGCCCGCTGGCTGAGAAGCACGCCCAACGTCATCGATTTAGTAAGGGATGTGTCGCATACATGGGGTACTTGCCCAAAGTACTTTTGAAGATGGCCGGAAACTACAACGCTTTGGAAAAACATCACAGTAACTTGCTTTAGGTAGGTATTCGTCCAGCTATTATATTTCACTGTGGTGAAAAAGTGTGGTGTCCCGCCACCGTCGCTCCTGTCCGTGTCTGTGGCGTCCGTCTGGATTATGTGTCACAAGGTATGCACGGTCTACACGTCACTGGCGTAGCCGGTCTCGCCGGTCGGCTCCCTATCACTCAGCGGGCGGCTGCGCGTTGGCCGGCCAATCAAACAGCGGCACGCGCGTACTGGTGCGAGTGGGGGTTTCGATTTGGAGTGGGGACCACCTGAACGTGGGGACAGATCAACAATTTGTACCGAGCCTGGCAGTTAGGCCAGCGCTGAAACGCTACACTACGCTACGACACGTTGTTTAGAAAAATGTTTTATAGAATTTTAAACATCAAAAATCACTATGCGCATAGCATTACTGAAAGTTCTTTCTTGCAATAAAAAGAATGAGGTCTGAAACAGTATGGTTTTTGTCCAGCACTTACACTTTCCCAAGTCCTTCACGTCATCTGTGACGTCTAATCATACGTCAACTCAGCCAAAATCAGCATCCAGCGATGGAGTTACGGTATACCGGTCCCGATTTTAGGACTGAAATATTAAATAATTAAGCAGGTTTCTTGGAAAATGTGAAAGCGTCACAAGTCATTTTCGAGCATGCGCGCAACTTGGCTATCTCACTCAAAACCCTATGGTTAAAGGTGACTATCCCTTTACCCGCGAGTTACTGGGGGGGGGGGGGGCTATTTATAGCCCCCTCCCGTTATTCTGCAATATCTTCTAAACCAACGTAGGTATCGTGGATCAACCTTTTCAGTACTTGTCCCATATCAAATTTGACACTTCTGCCGGATGGAAAAAGATGGAGCCTATGATAGTCAACCGGCAAAATGACGGCAGAGTGACGTCATGTTTCTGCGTTTTTTTTGTGAAAAATGGGGTTTGCGGGAAACGCTGCAGAACTGTACGTTTTAAAGATAAAGCTCAATTGTCATACAACCAACGACAGGTAATCCGTTGGGCTTATCCAGACTGCTATCTTCGGATTTTTTTTTCAAAGAAATCCAAAGTACATTTTTTTGTTTTGGAAAATTTTCGAAAAAAAGTTTCGAATTTTCTAAAACCGAATAATGATGTAATTGAGTTGATCCCTAATGAATGTTTGTAGCAAGTTTGAGAAGTCAATATTTAAAAAATGACTGAGTGACAGCCTTTCAAAAGCAAAATAAGACCACCTTTACTGTATAACAATTTGCAAAAGTGCATTTCCGTTTTTTGCTTTTTTCTTCATTGTATTGGAGTAAAACATGTTTTAAGGTCATTTTTCGGCGTTCTTATCGTAACGAGACTCATATACATGTGTTACAACTCCTAATGAACCGTAATCTTTCAGTTTTGACCTCGTGACCTCGGATGACTTGAACCTGAACCCAAGGTCAAAATTAAGCTTTAATGTTAATTAGAAGTGTCAGATGCACGAATGATAACCATTTAACCAACTTATTTGCGTTAAATATTTGAATTTTTTTGCGCGACAATGCCCGACCACCGGACTTTGATGGCACGGTCAAACACTTTTTCTTTGACGTGACCTGTGACGTCATCGGTGACCTTGATGAAGACATATTAGGTTTGCTTCGACAAATTTGATAGGGCTATTGAATGCCGTTCGAATTTTTCAGATCGGTCCAGTAGTTTCGGAGATCAGAGGGGGGGGGCTATAAATAGCCCCCCCAGTAACTCGCGTTATTAAAATATACCCCAGTAACGCGCGGGTTAATTTGTAGTGGCCACATGATAAAAAAAACGTGGTTTTACTTTCAATCGCGTTACAAATTTCAAAGTTTTGGATTTTTCAAAAAAAATATATCACATAAATCTATGGCTTATGATGATTATTAATGATTCATGTGTTTAAATGACCCCATAGTTTATATGGGAGATATCGCCCGCTGAAAATGGAAGGTTTGAGCAGAATCGAATAATGCCTGAGGCTATAAATCGAAAAACATTTGACTTATGAGGCTGAAATTTTTACAGCGTGAATCTATGGTCAAAATAATCCCCTAAACGCAGTTTAATTGAAATCTGAGATGTAGGGTGTAATGGCCTGGTCGATCTGTCATAGAATGCCCCAGCTAATTACATAGGATATGTGNTAGTTTCTGACGCTTTTATTCCACCGCAAACTACGAAGAAAGTATGCGCCGCACAACCGCATTCGTAGCCACCTCCCCAAAACATGAGCCTGGAGTCGCCTCTGCTGGGCCGATTTGTTAAAACTTTGACACAACACGCATCATTCATATAAGGAAATTCCGAAGATTTCAAGACGATAGACGTAACGGTTTAGAAGTGGCGGGCGAAAAACTACCGGGGGGCAGAATCTGCCCCCTGCAGGGAATAGGGTTAAAGCAGCTTACCTACGAATGTTAGAGCAGCTTAAACGAATGGTGGGAATGAACAATCATGAATGTTCTTGCTGAAACTTGCCCTAAAGCAATGTATTGGCAACACATCTTTTATTTATGTCTGACTTTAAAACGTTGGTCCCAGCTGTGCCCAGCACTAAATTCAAGATGGCTGCCCTCACCCTGTTTTGGCGCAACTGTTACGTGTCCAAGTAGCGCGGCCAAAGTGGAAACGTTCGGTACGAATTCGCCAAAACTTAACCTTGAAAGGTCTACCTGTGTTATAAGGTAACATGACTCAACCTTTACGCCCAAAGTCGAGCCATGTTTTGATAACAAAAAATATATATTGTCGACAGTATGATTAACTGTGTACGCATTTTTATTTTAAGGGTCACTGACCAAATGGTGATGTTGAATTTACAATATTCAAAAGTCTGCAAAGAAGTTATTAAAAATAGTGAGGAGGCGACTTCAATTTTACGAATGATTGGCAATCACATCAATGGCAATCATCGGCTGGACTGGACTGGATACCCCCGCGATACCCCCGCTGGGGTATCCAGCCGAACGCGCCCCGCTGGGGTATCCAGCCGAACGCGCCCCGCTGGGGTATCCAACCGAACGCGCCCCGCAGGGGGCAGTTTCTTCCCCCCTTCGTTATCTTCTGAACCAATAACTGTAGCGAGACGCACAATACGGTAATCGAAAGGTCTCAATGATACGCACCCAAAGCACACGTGGAATTTTCGCAATAAGGCCACGTGTCAGGTGAAGGTCAGGTAAAAGGTCAAAATGGAGATATTATAGTTTTTGGGCCATATCTTCTATCCAAAGCCTTATATTGAGACTGTTTGTGCACACAGTAATCTCAAAGGTATCATGAAGCTCCTGCATTAAGCAAAAGTGGAATTGTAAGCAAAGGTCAAGGTCAACATCGGGTCACAAAAGGTCACTGTTGGCAAGAGGTCTGCGAAAGTCATGCGACACATGTTTCATTGGTTATTTACACGTGAAAATTCGATAGTAGGAGCCATTTTGACAATCTGACACCATAAAAGGTCAAAGTCAGGTCATATGAGATCAAATTGTGAAATTCAAGAAAAAAAAACATTTTTGTCTCCGAAAAACAGCTGTGATATTGATTTGTCACTATCTGGTCAAACAAATCAAAAAAGTAATTAAAAAATGACGCTATGAGTTACTTACACTTGGGGGAGTCATAAGTCAATCAAAAATACAGATATTGCTTTGAAATTCAGTCTGTGTATCGCCCATTTTTAGTTGTCTTACCTTTATTTTGGTTGTTAAAATATTTCTTATAAAATTGGTTTTGTGAAGAGAAAAAAATTGAAACTTTTTTTAGGGGTCAAAAACTCAATTTTTTGGAAATCAGGAAACTGCCATTTTGAAGACAATGCAATTTCCCACCTTGTGTTGCTTTTATTGCTTGATTTGCTTCAAGCCTCCATTTTCTACAATTTTTCAAACTTTTATCGTTTTTCCACCAAAAGTGGCATGACATGACGTCATCAAAAGGTCATTATCTTCCAAAACTATTTTTCAATTTCACCAATTTTTTTTAGAAGGCGTTAAATTGACGTAACTAAGCAAACACCCAGAACAGGGCAGATTATGCCCTCCCCCCCCCCCCAGCGGGGCGCGTGTTAAAGGTGCTAATGTATTTTTTTTTATATAATGGGGGAGTTTCGTGAACCAGGCTTTGCTGGTGAAATCGGACACGGTTAATCTACCTCCCGATACTTTACTCCCGATACACACCAGTTAATCTCACCGATACTCCCGACCAAAAAACTGGACATTTGCCTGCGCGGCGGCACTATCGCTTTAGTCCTAAATGCATAAGCGAGCAAAAGGCGATGTCTACTTTAGGAACATTGTGACATATCATTTTTAGGCCCTGCTCGATGTGTCGCAAGCGATAGGCCCCTATGCAACGTTTCTGCCCAACGTGGGCCGACTGTTGCATAGGGGCTATGGCGCTTACGACACATCGATCAGGGCCTTAGATCTCCCCTACCAAAAGAGTATATAAATGCCGCTTACGATGCGTCATCGCTGGCAACTCTCTCTCTCTCTCTCTCCGATCGCTGACGTGTCTCTCCCTCCGTCTGCCGCAGGGGTACCAAGACGAGCCGGTGTGCGGGGGAGTGTACCTGTGAACAGAAGTACACGTACCACCGCCTGCTGGCCTATGACCCGGATAACGACTGCAAGGGAATCTTCATCGATTGGTTCCTGTTCCCCTCCTGCTGCGCCTGCCGCTGTCCGCCGTAAGGGCGATCATCAACGCTGTGTCAATAGCAGATCGACCTTATGTGTAAGGGTGATAATCAACGTTTTGTCTACGGGATATCGCCCATATGTGTTAATGGCGAAAATCAAAGCTAAGCAGACGAAATAACGCCCTTATGTGCTAAGGTTGATAACTTACGCTGTGTCTTCAAAAGATCGCCTTCATGTGTAAAGAGTAATGCTACGTAGACGGGTGATCACCATTGATGTGCCATTTAAACGCTGATGAACATCGTGCTTGCCGAGGATCACCCTGAACATGTCAAAAGGGTGATAATCTAGAACGTGCCTGTGGGAGATCGTCCTTCGTGTCATACGGGTGTTAATCAACACTGCGTCTGTGGTTCTGAGGCTCAGATGGTTTGATTATTACTACGCATGCTCGTATTGTCTACTAAGATGGCTTGGACTTAAGATTCATCGTAGACCTTTGATATAGCTCAGTGACATTGAGTTTCATGATCACCGGAAATCGCCCGGGAGACGTGATTGAAACTAGTGATTTCTGAAGATTTACAGAGAAATGCACTCGGAAATGCTTGAAAATGAGCTTCCGCTTGTTCAAGAAGTCACCAAGGAACCACTGCAGACAACTGAAGATGGGACATCGTGGAGTGTTCACTGGCGTCAGTGCTGGCCGCTAGGACATCCCAGTGACGTCATCACGGCTCGACTCGGGGCATCCCAGTGACGTCACTGCTGGCCGCTGGACATCCCAGTGACGTCACTGCTGGCCGCTGGACATCCCAGTGACGTCACTGCTAGCCGATGGACATCCCAGTGATCGTCAGTGACAGAGTGTGTGGATGTGTCAGCTATGACGTCAGCGTTGACGCAGGACCTGGCAGCGGCTGTGTGGATGTGTCAGCTATGACGTCAGCGTTGACGCAGGACCTGGCAGCGGCTGTGCGGACGTCAGTGACGGCTGTCTGGACGTCTGACGTCAGTGACGCAGGACCTGGCAGAGGCTGTGTGATGTGTCAGCTATGACGTTCAGCGTTGACGCAGGACCTGGCAGCGGCTGTGCGGACGTCAGTGACGGCTGTCTGGACGTCTGACGTCAGTGACGTCTCTGCTGCGTGATGTGACGGAGGTGACGTGGTGTGATGTAGCTGTGTGACGCCGTGCCACGTCACAGCTATGCGTGGTGACGTGCCGACTGACGTGTGTATGATGTATTCCGGTTACGGTGTGTGTGTGTGTGTGATGCTGGTGTGCAGCCAGGTGTGGTTTACTATAAACTCAGATTGGGGACATGTCGGTAGATGAGTAGCGAGGATTGTTCCCAGACAATATCACTGGAGTTTTGGGTCCTTCAGTTTGGTATTTACCGAGCTGGGAACATTTATCTCCCATTTTATTATTGTAAGATGTATAGCTTTTGTGACACTCTGCGGATTCAGTTCTCCTATCTGCTGTGTGCAGGCTCTGCTACCGAGAATAATCGGTAGATCGAGAACCGCGAGCCTGCACAGGCGTGCACTATATCTGCAGCTGGTTCACATCGCTCTGGGAATGCTATGTGCACTGTGCACTGTCAGAGCACCAGCCCGCTGCTGCTGCTGTTCCGTTCCGGAAGGAAAACGTCAGACAGGCCCGAACTGTCTGACCAGAGGTCATGTTCGCAGAGTTGGCATTCAGATATGCCTGGCTAACATTTTGACACAAACATGGCCACAACACAGGCCTCTAATGACAATAGTCGCGATTGCTTTTCCCAAATACTTCTCTGTCGTATTCACTAATTCTTAAAGATTTATTGATGACTGAAATGCCTAACTAATTACAAATAATTACATTGCATCATAAACATGATTCACTTAACGTAAATCAACATGGCATGCTTGCCGGCATTTCCAGACACTGCATAACGAAATAACCTTAACGAAATAATCTGGTTGTGATCGTATGCTGTGTTGTGTCGTTTTATGTACCAAGCCTCTTGTAGCCTGAAATTAAAACAAGTCAGGGAATCGTAATAAGTCAACTGAAAATTATTTTAACCAGCGTGTTACTGGTGCATATTCTATAACGAGACTTACTAGGAGGGGGTGCTGTTTTTTGCACTCCCCATCGGATCTCTGGAACTACTGGACCGATCTTTAAAAAATGAATGGAATTCTATAGCCCTGGACAGAGGCGCCGGAACCTTCCGGAAGTTGTGGGGCTGAGGCATTCTGAAGTCGATTCTTGCTATGCAACGCCCATAGGCGTAATGTTAACATCTGAAATTGTTCGAGGCATGTTGGACTTTTTCAGTTTCATTTAAATTCGAAAATCGGAGACTTCAGTTCGATAGCGGAGTCAATTTTTAGTCTTTTGATATCAGACAGTTTGATTTATCTTAGTAATTGTATTTTTGACAGCGCTTTTTGAAAATCCTTATTTTGCTATAAAAAAGACTGAGCATGACTTCACACTAGCGACATTTCTCGTTGACCTATTCTGTCTCATCTTTTTTCTTTGGTCAAAATGTGTAAAATGGATGCAAGAGAAGGTACTGAAAGTTTGGTGACTATATGGATGTCAGTTAAGGAAATATTGCCAATGAGCGGGAAATATTTCCAATTAACTATAAATAGCCCTCCCCTAATTAACTCACGGGTTAACTCGCCAGCTGCATTGGACAGCGAATTGGTATGGGATCAAAACTGTCACATCTTAGTGGCCTCTCGAAGACTCAGTGACCTGTGGGCTCTGCAATTCGGTAACCTCGGCAGGCCTTTATCCAGACAAGAAATGGTCGGCCCTTTGGTAGACCATCCGACCATTTACCTATTAACTTCCAATCTGGGTTGCAAGCGAAGCTGACTTTTAGCTAATTGGGTAGCGTATTGTTATTGCTTGTGTGATACCATGTATGTACCTATGTATGTATGCAGGGGTGCTATTTTCTGAAAATGATTGGGGGCCCCAATGCTAACTTTATAGATTATAATTCCATTTTTAGCATGTAACGCCATAGGCCTAGAGTTACACATTTTTAATCATTGGAGAGGGGCTCCCAAAAGTATGCAACAAATCCACACCCATATAGGTATGTATGTAGGTATGCACCCACAGCTAATGTCCGTGTCATAAGTGCCAGCCGTGTCTGAGCATTGGGGATTGTGTGGCATTGTGTTTGCCGCGTCCAGCGGATCCTGGTGGCAGACATACGAACGTGTAGTTGCAGTGCTGTCCGCAAGGGCGCCGTTGGCTGCCTACCATGATCGAGTAGCTTCGTATTAGGTAGGTACGAGAGAGGTTGTATAGCCGGTACGATGAGAGGAGGCGATGAGAGGGAGGGGAAGACGAGGCTTCTGTATATGCTCGCTCTCAGTAGGTTCGAGCATTGCGCTATGCAATGTAGATGACGCTCGAATGTGTTATATTACGAGCGAGCCCATCAGAACATCATGATGAACATCATCAGGTCTGCGTAACGTTTACGTGTCCTTTTGTGCTGCACCTTGTGAGCTTTCCTTATAGTGGTCGCTGTTCATATATCTCAAATATTTTTTATATTTTTTGCTTAAACTTTTTCGCCAGAAGTCATTGGTGGCATTCCGTTGAGTTCTCTCTTGCTGACGAATCTCCCATTGAAGTTATTCAGCAGCTTTTTACCCTTCTGTGTACCAGGAGCACTGCTCAAGAATGGTGTACTGTATTCATTCTGTCACATTTACTATTCAGTTGAGATATTGTGCTCTCCAATACATGTTTGCATTTTACTTGTTACTTGGTGTCGTTTTCGTCGCTGTGACTGCCTTGCTTAGGTATTGAGATGCAATGGAAAGCTTAGGAGTGCTTTTCAAGCTCCTTGTATGCTCATTACAGGTCATCCACGCATAATCACGAACTTAATAAAAATTACTCGTATATCAGAGAACACATACATATACTTCCACGGTAGGTAATTATTAAATGGCAGCAGGGTGCGGTGTGCGATTTGCACCTGCCGAGGGAGCCTCAGCAGCAGCCGGGCGCGGCTCGGCCTGGCACGGCCCCTGGGGTCGATAGCCGGCATCGATCGGCTCAAAACAGGGGCACGGGCAACCCCCAAACCCCCCCCACGGATCAGACGGTCAGCGCGCCGGACAGGACAGGGGTGACAGCGGGACCTCCATCCCTGCTTTGACAGGACAGGACCTCCATCCCCTGCCGACAGGACGGGTGACGCGGACCTCCATCCCTGCCGAGACCAGGACAGGGGTGACGCGGGACCTCCATCCCTGCTGGACAGGACAGGGACCTCCATCCCTGCCGGACAGGACAGGGGTGACGCGGGACCTCCATCCCTGCCGGACAGGACAGGGGTGACACGGGACCTCCATCCCTGCTGGACAGGACAGGGACCTCCATCCCTGCCAGACAGGACAGGGACCTCCATCCCTACCGGACAGGACAGGGACCTCCATCCCTGTCGGACAGGACAGGACACTCACTCCCCCTTCCTGCCGGACGGACAGGCCCTCCATCCCTGCGACAGGACAGGAACTCACATCCCTCGCCGGGCGGACAGGGACTCCATCCCTTGCCGGACAGACAGGACCTCCATCCCTGCCGCGAAAAACAAAAAACCAGACAGGACTTCCATCCCTGCCGACAGGCTAAGGGACCTCCATCCCTGTCCGACAGCGATCAGCCCCCTCATCCCTCCGAACAGACAGAGACCGTCATCCCTGCCGACAGGACAGAGACCTCCATCCTGCTGAACAACAGGAGCGAATCCATCCCTCGCCGGACAGGACAGGCCTCCTAATTCCCTGCCGCGACAGACAGGGACTCCATCCCTTCCGGACAGGGACCTCCATCCCTGCCGGACAGGAACAGGGACCTCCATCCCTGCTCGGACAGGACAGGGACATCCATCCCCGCCGGACAGGACAGGGACCTCCGTCCCTGCCAGACAGGACAGGGACCTCCATCCCTGCCGCAGACAGAGACAGGAAACTCCACTCCCTGCCGGACGCACAGGACCTCCCAGTCCCTAACCGACAGACAGACCTCCATCCCTGCGGACAGGACCAGGTTTACTCGCATCCCTGCGGACAGAAATGGGACTCCATCCCTGCCCGGCACAGAACAGGCCCTCCCTCCCTGCGACCAGGACAGACTCATCCCTGCGCCAGGACAGGGCCTCTATCCCTGCCGACAGAACAGGGCGCTCCATCCCTGCGACAAACAGGGCCCCCATCCTGCCGGACAGACAGGCCTCCATCCCGCCGGACAGGACAGGGGTACACGGACATCCATCGCCTGTCGGACAGAAACAGGACCTCCATCCCTGCCGGAACTAGACAGGGAAACCTTCATCCCCTGCGACAGGACAGGGACTCGCATCCCTTCGAAGGAAGAGGACCTCATCCCCTACCGGACGAGGACACTTCCCTCCATTCTGTCGGACAGGACAGGGGAACCTCCATCCCTCGGGCCCGGATCAGGGGAGCGCTGGACACCTCCACTCCTGCCGGACAGGAGAGGGACCTACTGCTCGGACAGCAGTGACATCCATCCCTGCCGCGCAGAACAGACCTCCAATCCTGCCGACAGACCAGGGCCTCCATCCTGCCGGACATTGACAGGACCTCCATCCCTGCGACAAGACAGGCTTCAGTCCCTGCCGAGACAGACAGACCTCCGATCCCTCGCCCCGACAGGACAGGGACGCTCCAGCCCTGCCGGACAGGACAGGGGACCTCCTCCCTGCATGCATGGACAGCGACAGGGACCCATCCCTGCCGACAGACAGGGACCTCCATCCCTGCCGGACAGGCAGGCCTCAATCCCTGCCGGACAGGACAGGGACCTTCATCCTCCGACAGACAGGGTCCGTCCATCCCTGTCGGACAGGACAGGAGTGATTACGTCACCAGGGCTGGGGAGTGGCCTAGCTGTGTGTCACCGATGGGATTCTGATGGCAACAATTTGTCACTGGCTTTTTAGTACATTTTTGCCAGTTTTTCAAACAACAAAATGGGTTACCTTCTGACAGACGTAGGTAATAAGGTATTATAATATTGCCTTGGTTCACTGTGTTGATACTTAACAATGCTGTCGCCTACTCTGGTATGCTGGTGCAGAGGACAGAGGTAAGCATAAGCAACGTTACTGTACTTACCTATGCTCCAACTGAAATCTGCACCTATACCTATATATTTGTCACCGGTTATGACGGCAGAATGGTAACATTTCCCGGTCCTGCGGCGGCGGGTCGACACGTGGTGGTAGCACAGGAGCGGCAGATGGCTAGACATTTTCCCATGGTCTGCTGGTGGCGGGTCAACACGTGGCTCTTGGTAGCACAGGAGACGGCAGAATGGGTAACATTTCCGTTCCTGCGGCGGCGGTCAACACGTTGGGGTAGACAGGAGCGGCAGAATGGTAACATTCCCGGTCCGTGCGGCGGGCGGGTCAGACACACGTCAGGTGTAGGTAGCACAGGCAGCGGGCAACAATTTTAGGTAACATTTACCCGTCTCTTTCAGGCGGCGTCGACACGTCGGTTTTTTCCGGATAGGCACAGGAGCCAACAGAATGCCGGTAACATTTCCCTCGAGGTCCTCTGCCGGCGCGGGTCGACACGTGGGTGAGTAGCACAGGAGCGGCAGAGTCGCCAAATGGATTAAATTTACCCTCGGATACTTCTCTTCAGGCGGGATACGCACGGTCGGTGTAGCACAGTGAGACTCTGCATGGCTACATTACCGTCCATGCGCGCAACACGGTGCGCGTCGCACACCGTTCCGGTTTCGCGTTTGGCTAGCACCACGGAGCGGCAAAATGGTAACATTTACGCCCGTCCCTGCGCGTGCGCTCGACACGTGGTGTAGCACACGGCCAAGCGGCAGACATACCCGGTAACATTTCCGGTCCTGCGGCGGTGGGTCAACACGTCACTATGTGGATAGCACAGGACGGCGTAGAATTGGTAACATTTTCCGTCCTGCGGGCGGCGGCGTTCAACACCTGGTGGTCGCACATTGAGCGGCCCAGGAATGTACAATTTCCCGTCCTGCGGCGCGGCGGTCAACACGGTCGTCGCACAGGGCGGCAAGAAATGGTAACATTTCCCCGGATCCTTGCCGGCGGCCGGTTCAACAGCGTGGGTGTCGCACAGGAATGCGGCAGATGTAACATTTCCGTCCTGCGGCGGCGGCGTTGTCAAACACGTGGTTTGGTTCGAACTAGGAGCGGCCAGAATGGTTTAACATTTCCGCGATTCCTCGGCGGGAGGCGTCAACACGTTGGTTGTCGCACAGGAAGCGGCAGAAGTAAACGAGGGTAACATTTCCCGGTCCTGCGGCGCGCGGGTGGTTCAAACACGGTGGTGGTCGGCACAGGAGCGCAGAATAACGGTAACATTTCCACGGTCCTGCGGCGGGCGGGTCAACACGTCGTGGTCGCCACACGAGTCGCAAGAATGGTAACATTATCCGGTCCTGCGGCTCCGGCGGGGATAGAGGTCAAGACGTGGTACGGTAGCACAGACGCGGCAAATGGTAACATTTCCGGTCCTGCGGCGGCGGTCGTCGGTCTAACCGTGTGGTTCGCACAGCGAGCGGCAGGACGGGGTCGAGCGGGAATGGTAACATTTCCCGGTCTGACCGCGGGAAGCACGTGGTGGTCGCAACAGGAGCGGCAGAATGTTAACATATTTCCGGTCCTGCGGCGGACGGAAGTCAACACGTGGTGGTCCGCACAGGGCGGCAGATGTAACATGTTCCCGGTCCGCGGCGGGCGGGGTTCAACACGTGGTGGTCGCACAGCGAGCGCAGGAATCCAGTAACATTTCCTGGTCCTGCGGCGGCGGGTCAACACGTGGTGGTCGCCACAGAGCGGCCAGAATGGTAACCATTTCGGTCCTGCGGCGAGGAGTCGACACGTTGGTGGTCGACACAGGAGCGGACCAGCAATGGTAACATTTCACGGTCCTGTCGGAACGGCGGGATCAGGATACCAGACACGGTTGGTAGGTAGCACAGGAGCGGGCAGACCGAGGTGTCGGTGCTGGTGTGAACATAGTGCACGCGTATCCATGCCATCAGTTTTTAGTTAATTCGCTGCTCCTCCAACCGATAGTTTGAAAAAATGTTGATAAGAATAGTAGGACAAATAATTGCCTTATCATAACAGAATAAGTCAATTTCATTTTTGTCATGCAGGAGGTGTATTCGAGGTGGCAAAAGTTTTATATAGGAACCATACCCGAACCGGTCAGATAAGCTGGAGTATGGACTAGTGATGTCATTTTCCCAAAATTTTCTGACCAAAACCAATCCAATACCAAACAGGAAGCATTTGCGTTTGTCCATATGATTGACTGGATTTTGTTGAGCCAAAAATGTTCAAGGAGATGACAATTTTTTAACAGTATATCTCTATGTAAACAAGATTAAGCTGACCCGAAAAGTGTGGTATTCCAAAACATGTTATCAGCCTAGACCAGCGGTGCGATTACCGAATCGGTCACACAATTTTTTCGGTAACCAAAATTTTGGTTACCGATTGACACCATTAGTATGGACCCAGTCACCCAGTCAGACCCAGCGCAATGAAATGTCGGATCTGGTAGACCCATATAGCTATAGCTATATGCTATAGCTATACGTGTCTTGCTTATTTTTGATATAAGAAAACATACATGAATTATAATACATGTATTATAATAATATTTTATATAAATTATAAAAATATGCTCAATTAATCATAATGAATGTATCTATGTAGGTTTCAAAATTGGCTCAGAAACCATTAAATCAAGAGTCTAATGGATCTTTTAAAATGTTGGAGAGCATCATGTTGGGTCAAAGAAGGCAAGGACTACCTCATGGTAGCTCACACACCAATACTCAGCCGATATTATAAGGTTGTGCATTGAATGTGCATAAATGGTGGGATACAGTAGCGGGCCATTGTGTGCAACAAAATACAAAAGTACGTAATAATGGCCATGCTCTCTTATTTCGCAAGACAAATGATACATACATGCAAGAGGATATAAACAATTATACACTAGAGCCACATTGACCAACAGTTATGTCACATTGAGCAAAGCAGCTTGTACTTGGCCGGCCTTCTTGAAATTATCCGAAAGCATGTATTAACCTTCTGTCCTAGCCTATCAAAATTATGAACCAAGTAAGACGCCTTTAACGGCGAAGGACGAGCGCAGAGGTGCAAAAAGTGTCAAGATGGTCACGAACACGAACACAAAACGCAAAATGAGTACAATACTAGGAGAATTAGGGAGAAGAGTTAAGATCGCAAATATCTGAAAATTACTATTTCTTCGGATTTCATTGTAAGTGATTAATCACAAAAAAGTATAATCGTAAAGTCATTGCAAAATCAAAATCAACCAGCCGACCTTCAGTCTGTCAAGCAATAGATTCTGGTATTAGGGCCGTCCACGGTCTCGGCTGTGAATAAATGTAATCGGATCCTTCGGACGAGGCTCCAGCTCACAAACGCTCGACTTGCTTGCTCACAAATAAAATGCTCACTATCCGGCCGCCCTCGGGGGATCGGCAATACGTAAGTGACTTGTGTGGTATGTTTATGGTGCAACTACGAGAAGCGACGAACTTTGAGCGGCCCGGATCGAGTTTGGGGCGCGTTTGGGCAGTTTTTTGCCCCACCCCTTCCGTTACATTACCCCTTCCCCTCTGCATGTCCCTCCCCACACCAACAATGTCCTGTTCCCCCTCCATCAACACCCCCTCCCTGCCTAGTGCAGTGCCTCGCCCGTGATCTCGGCTCGAAATATATTTATCCGGGATCTTCAGAACGGAGGCACTCCGACTCATCAATGTTGTTGACATTCTGACTTCACCTGTAAGTGGAGGCATTCTCTGTTGGTGATCGAATGAATAAACAAAAGACAGTTCGTCGGGAGACACCACATAAAGGAAAATGTCCATGCCGCTTGAAACCTGAAGGTAACCTTCACGCCCATAGTCCACAATGTCAACATCCAAATGTGCGCCGCACTTGTCAATAGGTCGCCATGGTGAAGGAATAGGGTTCACGACACATCGGTGCGTAAGATTTTGCAGCGCTCAGTCCGCTGTTTTAGGAATATTTTTGGAAGTGGTAAAAGAAATATTACTTACGTGTCCTTCACACTGAAAAGATTTTGAATAGCACCAAACCATTTCCACAAAATCACTTAGTGTTTAAAGATTTCCCAAAAGTGCTAAAACTTTCTGATTTTTTATGTAAATAACTTAAAAGTTGTTATTTACAAGTACAAAGTAAATCAACAACCGGTCACATAAAGTGGAAATCGGTCCACCATTCCGGCGACGTGGGCAAAAGTGCGAAGATTTTGCACCTCTGGACGAGCGAGTCCGAAATAAATCCGCGTCAATTTATCACCGTCCAACGGAGGTTCGTCTTGTTGCACCAGCATGCATTTGAATTATTTTCGCTGTGTTGTTTGCCGTTCGCAAATAGAATCCGAACTAAATCGGATTACTTTAAACTAAATAGGTTTTGAAGCGTTATTTTAAATTGCAATTAATAAGCCTTTTTTATGCAATTATAAGATTTGTAGGCAAAAATTCATTTTTGGTAGGTAATTAGATGGGATTTGATTGCGCTTTCAGCCGCAATCATTTTTATCGTCTCTAGCACCTTTGTTTTGAACTACGGCGGTGGTATTAAGGAAATATTACATAAATCGTCCATAAAAAAATATTACGCGACGGATTTAACACCTGATAATACTGCATGCAAATAAATTTTGAATGCAATTTTAGAGACGGTACATTGGTCTACAAGATTGGGTGTTTTTTCTTCATCGCTTAACGTCCATAGGTGCTGAGCACTGATTTAAATTGTGAAGACGTCATAAAACTATGATTTGCGCTTATTTAGCCAGTAACTTTGCACGTTCCACGCGCCGCTGATCGACACATAGTGCATACGCCGGGTGGATCGTTTCTCTACGCGTTTGTGTTTGACCCGTGTCTTTACGACTTTTGGTTGCCGAGATATAGGTTCGGTATTGGGCTAACGATGTTTTGTAGGTTAAAATTTTTCGTGGACGGAAAGGGTACACGTGCGCAGTGCAGCGTGACCCAGAGTTGACCTGTGGCAACAATTGCGAGGTGTGGTCTCCAGCCTCGACACCACATTTTAGTTTATATGTTCAGGCCGTTTCTCAGCTACAGCAGGATATAATGTATGAACCCGACGCGGACGTGACACGCGCCGTGCTGACGCCATCACAGACTAAAAAACATGTCAATAATAATAATTGTCATTCAATGGGCTATTGATGGCGAAAACCGCTTGTGCAATCGATGCGGGTCAAAAGATATAAGCTTCTGACCAGCGGTCGCGGTCGGGCCGGGCCCCGACCGGGCGGGTCGGCCGCTTATAATGTTGAGAAAAATCCGGTATTCAATGAGGACTCGCTCCGCGCTTCGCGCTCGCTCGTAATGACTTATCCCACTGCCCCGCATTTTAACATGCACTGTCAATGCATTACATCTAAATTGCCTATGGTTTCAAGCTTTTCAAAATATGTATCAGACCTGAAAAGGATTAGTATTTATTTCTAGTATGATCCAGCTTCAATGGTCACGGTACACCAAACTTTGTATGTACATTGTACATACAAAGTTAAACAAAACTAAAGCGGAGGAGCGATGCCAAGTGCGGCTGCCGGTAGGAAACGCCCAGCAGTATGTTATCATAACATGAAGGGCGTGACCTTAGTTTCTACCTGCTGCAGCTGGACGTGTCATTGGTGAATCACTAGTACGGATGTGAGTCTCATCGTTTTAAAGGGAGAGTCAAACTTGCGGCGCAATATGAGTTTTTTGGTGTCAATTGTAGATTCGCGTGTCGATTCACCTGAAAGTCTTGTTCCCAGGAAACTGCCCATTAGATCAAAAAATACATTTGCACCAGCAATGATTGCAATCTTTTAAAATTAGGTAGTCCCCTCCGCACTATTTTGAATCACTCTTGCGGACTAAAAATTGGGTCTTTTGGAATATTGCAACTCATACATCACCATTTCCGTCAGTGAACTTTTCAAATTTAAAAGTGTATACAGTAATTAATTTGTTCAACAATCTCAGCTTTTTTCATTATAAGAACAAACCATAATGGGCCCTAATTTCGGCACCAAAAGCTCTGGCTCGACTTTGGTCAAAAAGATAATATGAACGTAACCCTCTAACCAATAGACGTTGGAACGTCATGTGCGGCGAATCGGCTTGGCTTTGGGCTCGCTTGGGGCGGGGGAGCTATTGTTTACATTGCTTAACGAGACAAGATAATTCGTCAGCAGTTCGACGCCAGGGACCGCTAGTGATTCAGTGAGTTTTGACGTTGCAAGCATACTAATAACAGTTAGATTGATATATGCAAGTTATTTTTACATATTTAAATTTGTTCTATTATAATAATAAACATGAATAACAATTTTGTTTTGCAACATAAAAGTACCCTGGCTCACCAGCGTCTCCTGGTGGCATGCTGCGAACATCGCTTCTAGTGCAAACAATCCAAATGCGAGGTATGCATGGCTTTGTTTGACAGCTGCGCAAATAATGATAGCAAATAGTCCAAGCAATATGGAAGCGGCCTCCTTGAATATATAGTGCTGTGCACAATGGGACCAATGTTTTGGGAGTTGGAAAAAATAGAAAATGCTTTGCCGGAAACATTACTTTAGGGCAAGTTGAGCAACAGCATACATTATAATTAACTCCAGCATTTCATTTAAGCTAATTTAGAAATCCTCCCGAGGTGGCACTATCTCTTTAAAGCTTCTGCTTATGAGAAGATCAGCAATGAAAGGCATCGTTATTTTAGGGTAATCGGGTGCCAGATCAGTAAGGAGGCATTTTAGCCGACCAGCCGGTCAATATCCTCACGGCGACCGAGCCTAACAGTGCGGGCAGGGAGCCTTACAGCGGGCAGGAGGGGAGGGGAGGGGCAGGCAGCCGGTGTGTTGCAAAGCTCCAGGTAACGCGCAGTCCAGATTTGCCATCGATACAGCTCACTGTCGCTGGTATGGCGCCGCTCTCTGAGCTGAGACACGCGGAGACACGCTGCGGAGACACGCGGAGACACACGGAGACACGCTGCTGAGACACACGGAGACACGCTGCTGAGACACGCGGAGACACGCGGAGACACGCTGCTGAGACACGCGGAGACACGCTGCTGAGACACGCGGAGACACGGCTGCTGAGTACACGCGTGAGACCCACACGGAGGACCGCTCTGAGACCACACGGAGAACACGCGGAGAACACGCTGCTGAAACATCGCGAGACACGCCTGCGAGACAGCGCGGAGACACGCGGAGACAACGTGACCGTATCTGCTGAGACACGCGGAAGACACGCTGCTGAGACACCGCGAGAACGCTTGCTGAGACACGCGGAGCTAGCGCTGCTGAAACACGCCGGAGAAGCTGCTGAGACAGCGGAGACACGCTGCTGAGTACACGCGAGACACGCTGCCTGAGACACGCGGAGACACGCGGAGACACGCGGAGACACGCTGCTGAGACACGCGGAGACACGCTGCTGAGACACACGGAGACACGCGGAGACACGCTGCCGAGACACGCGGAGACACGCGGAGACACGCTGCCGAGACACGCGGAGACATGTTACTGAGACACACGGAGAATGCATGCCGGATTCAGTACACAAAAATGCATTTGTTCTGCATAGGTTATACGACCGTGAAGAAGTTTGAAGAAGTTTAGCGTGTCGGGTAGTTTAGGAACACGTACATTTTTGGCAAAATCACGAGTCTGTCATTTCACTAAGTAATTAATAAGTTATGAAAATAGAACATAAATAAATACCACAACCCTTAACAAGATATTTTCCTAGCTCCACATTGATGCGATGTGATATCAGACATATCGCGCCAAGATTGACACCCTCAGCCAGGACTTTTTACAGCGCATTTCGGTGGTTAACTGCAATATTTTGGCTCTTAAGTAATTACTGTTTAGCCTTCTTTTCACTATCAAAGTTGACTCAGCTATTGTCGCATTAACTAAGCTGCAAGCTATGACATCTTGATCAGTGATTTTGTCTGCAATTTTAAACTGAGCCAGCCAGACAACCAAGGAAAAAATCGTCAAAATACCATCACGACCATCACGAACATCACGACCATCACGACACCATCACGACACCATCACGACACCATCACGACCATCACATCACGACCATCACGACCATCACGACCATCACGACCATCACGACCATCACGACGAATGTGACGCCGTACGAGCGGCATACGATTCAGGCTTCCATTTAGCTAACACGCGGAGACACACGGAGACACACTACTGAGACACACGGAGACACGCTACTGATACGCCTTATCATACAATGATACTTATAACTACATGAGAAATAGTGTAAAAACAGACCAGGGAAGAACTAAGAGGAGTTCAAAGGATTAAAAGGTCTGTTCTAAGAAACTATTATCTCACTCAAAAGAAATGTTAAAGTGATATATTATCTTGACTCAAAACAGGTAATAAAATGACACCGCCTCTGCGTTCTTTTCTAGGCCGTATTTAGCTCGGCTTACTAAGCATCGATCCTAGTTTTTCCATTTTGTCCGTAACGTTAAACGAATTGAAGCAGTAAGGCAGACAAACAATTCCACTGAAAAGAATCAGCACTGACGGGTACCCCGCGCCCTGGTGGGCCTCCGAGACAACTTCGCCATGGTGGGGGTCAAAATCAGGCGTCACCTGTCAGTCCCAGGTCCCCTATCACGCCAGTCCTGACCGGGCCGGGTGCTGGAGGGTGTTACGACTCATTGTTGTGAGTGTTGTTGCCTGGTCACCGGCGGTCTGCTGTCCGCTGGTGGGGTCCGCTGCCGGCCAGTGTGGTGGTAACGGGGACACAGGTCATACGGTACCGCTCGGTAGTCCGGCTCAGGGACTGTGACAGTGTGCCGCCGAGTATACTGCTGGACACAGGTCATACGGTACCGCTCCGTAGAGGGCTCAGGGACTGTGGGAAAAGACAAGTTGAGACACATTTTGGGAGGAAAGCGGAAATCTAGTGGCAAACTGTCATCTAGTGACAAACTGTCTGAACAAACTGTCCGGCTAGAGACCTTTGTATTCCTGAACCGACAAAATGTCTTCAGATAAGGTAAGGTATAAGGAGTGATTTAATTGTAGGTAGGTTCACATCAAAGTGTTGTGTTATGACAAGACCAAGTAAAAAAATCACATTTAAAACAGTATATAAGCTTAAAACTTTCAACACAAATTTCCTGACATTGTGTAAAAAATATCGGAAATTTTAAAGTTTGCCAGAACAAGCAAAAGATACGTGGCGGTGCATCTCAAGGCGGTGCATTTGCATGAAACTCTACTTTCCATACAAATCGCCCAAGCAGTAAAAATGTGATTACAACTTATAGAATGCTGCTTTTTAAACAAAAGCTTTGAGTATTTAATATATATAATTGCCAAATTGTTCACATTTGTTTAATATCAATTAAATGTAAGTGGACTCAGAAAAAAGTCATGAAATTATCGATATTATTCTATATGAAGTAGCATCACATTTATAGCCATTTCGGGCGCTTATTGAAACTGCCCTTATTGAACTACAATAAATGGAATGCCAAGACGAATTTACAAGAACAAAAACCAAATGTAAGAAATAAGGGGAAAGGCAATGCTTTCCAAGAACCTTACAATTACATTGTTAAACAACTCTTTGCACTCTTGTCGTCAGGGACGTAGCCAGGATTTCGCCTGTTGGGGGAAGGGGGCAAATGGGATCAGAGGGGCCGTCGTGTTTAATGGGGGCCCACATAATTACAAACAGTTTACAGTACAGTGTGTTTCAAGGGCCCTTCTGACCTTCCCAGGGGCCCCTTTGATCCGTACAAGGGCCCTCTGAGCTTGCCAGGGACCCTCTAGTATATACAAGGGCCCTCCAGCTTTCTAAGATGTCCGAGGAGCCATATACAGCCTGTATACAATCCCTCTGCTGGCCTGTATTATTGGCCAGCAGAGAGCCATCTACAACCAGCAGGGTCCTCTAAAGGCCTTCAGTGACCCTATAAAGGCTGACAGGGGCCCATTAAAGGCTTGTCAGGTGCCCTCTGCAGATCGAAAGGGCTCTTTAAAAGCTGGTAGAGGGTCCTTTCCACACTGGCTGGGGCCCTACTCGTATGGATTTACATAAACAACCCTTTAGTAGTAGCGGATCAATAACAGCACCCTCAAGCGAGTGCTGTTATTGATCCGTGTTACAACTTTGTACGGTTCTAGGGCATTATTTTACCATGTAGGGCGTTTTGCGGGCGCCTGACAAGCTGACACCACCCAAAACTATGGGGCCTTCAGCCCCAGGGGGCCCTCGCTCGGTCACCAGAGGGGCCCGTCTGACCTCCAGGGGGGCATGGCCCCTTCCCCCCCCCCGCTATGCCACTGTATGTCGCCAGTCAAATACTTAGGTCGATACTTGAATCCACCACATATATTATATTCATTTAAAGTTAATATTTAATTGTATTAACTCGAAATGTATTTTACGAAATATAGGGCCCCTGGTCTTAGACATACATAAAGAGAAAATATTAGAAGTCGTGTAATATAATGTGCATGAGTGGAGAATCATTTCCAAAGTTGGTGTAGCCAAAAGTTATCTAAGTGCTATTTTAAGCTATTTTTTGTCCTAGCCTGACACGATGCTCAAAAATTTGCATTACACAAAATCAAATTTGGATGGGCTCTGACACACAAACTTAAAGTTGGTGTGACATCGGCCACTTTCACCTACATTCTGTACACATGATAATGTGTGATATAGCGTTTTGTGTAATTATTTATTTCATGCCTACTATTTGAGATTGTCAGGCAGTCAGTATCGTGGCAGGGCCGCCACAGTGACAGGCACACTCAACTCGATACAGGCGACCTCCTCCTCTACTTCTTCGTCTGTGTCTGTGAAGTGTGAGCGTGTGTGTGTGTCGTCATCAGGTGCTGCTGGCCTATGGTCTGTCGGCGCTCGCCTGTCTGGGTCTGTCTGTGAGTGTGTGTGTGTGCGTTGTCACCAGGTGCTGGCTGGCCCTATGGTCTGTCGGCGCTCGCCTGTCGGGTCTGTCTGTGAGTGTGTGTGGTGTCGTCGCAGGTGCTGCTGGCTACTGGTTGTCGGCGCTCGCTGTTGGGTCTGTCTGTAAGTGTGTGTTGTTGTGTTGTCATCCAGGTACTGCTGGCCTATGGTCTGTTCGGCGCTCGCCTTCTGGGTCTGTCTGTGAGTGTGTGTGTGGTGGTTGTCGTCAGGTGCTGCTGGCTATGGTTGTCGGCGCTCGCCTGTCTGGGTCTGTCTGTGAGCGTGTGTGGGTCGTCGTCAGGCTACTGCTGCTATGGTCTGTCCGGCGTCGCCTGTCTGGGTCTGTCTGTGTGTGTGTGTGTGTGTGTTGTCACAGGTCTGCTGCCTATGGTCTGTCGGCGCTCCGCCTGTCGGGTCTGTCTCGTGAGCGTGTGGGGTCGTCGTCAGGTGCGCTGGCTATGGTCTGTCGGCGCTCTGCTATCTGGGTCTGTCAGTGAGTGTGTGTGTGTTGTCACCAGGTGCTCGCTGGCTACTGGTCGTTGTGGCTCGCCTGTCTGGGTCTGTCAGTGAGTGTGTGTGTGTCGTCGTCAGGTGCTGCTGCTATTGGCTCTGTCGCGCGCTCGCTGGTCTGGGTCTGGTCTGTAAAGTGTGAGTGTGTGTGTCGTCGTACCAGGTGCTGCTGGCCATGGTCTGTGGCGCTCGCCTGTCTGGTCTGTCTGTGAGTGGTGTGATGTGTCGTCACTAGGTGCTGTGCCTATGGTCTGTCGGCGCTCGCCTGTCTGGGTCTGTCTGTGAGCGTGTGTGGGTCGTCATCAGGTGCTGCTGGCCTATGGTCTGTCGGCGCTCGCCTGTCTGGGTCTGTCTGTGAGTGTGTGTGTGTCGTCATCAGGTGCTGCTGGCCTATGGTCTGTCGGCGCTCGCCTGTCTGGTAGCCATCATGTGGCAGTCGGAGTACGACCCACGTGATATGGCAGCACACGACTACGCCAAGTTCAAGATGAAGCCGCAGAAGATGATGGAGTACGTCAGTAAACCAACCATGATGAGTGCGGTGAGTGAAGGGAATAGTGTGACACGGAAAGGGAATGTAATCGTGCGTTAAGAAGAAATCTCGTAGTGACTGCTCAGGCTCGCGCCACTGACAGCGGAGTCAGTGGATACCACTGCTGCCACTGACAGCGGAGTCAGTGGCGCCGCTGTCAGTCTATGTCGAGAGTAGTGCAAGCGTAGATGAGTTATTTGGGAGTAAGACAAAACTATATTTTTGTAAGTAAAAGGCGATGAGAAGGAAGCTCAAATATTAAATCAGATTTCCTCTTGATTTCTTTGCCTTGTTTAGCGCCATGATAAGTTAATTGATGAGACTGGTGACATATCTCCTTCCCCACCAATATTTAGGGATTGAGTAACGGCACAAAACGTGTGTTTCGAGTGGGCGATGTTTGATCTCGTCTTGAGTGAAATCCAACCTCTCTATGCAATATGAATTTGTAGATATGGGCTTTAATCGTCTTGGCAAACATTTTGACATGGCATGTTTACCAAACGAAGACAAATATTTTAGCAAAACCCAAGGCCGAAAAGTGAAGGAGGTATGCTCCTCCCCCCCCCCCACCCTCTCCGTTCAAATTCTTGCGTCTAATTTAATCTTATATTTTGGCAATATTGTGCTTGCCAAGACCTCTTTACAAATCCGTTGTTACCCATTTTAGGGTCACCCTTATGAAATTTGCTTTGTTCTGATTGGCTACTTTGCGGCTCGAAAGAGACTTTATGTGATGAAAGTGCGAAATACTGCGTTTTTATTGGTGAAAGTGGCCACATTTATGATCGAGATTCACTTGGATTGGCCAGAAGCCATGTTGCGTTGCACCATTGGTCGCTGGGTGACGTGCATTACTCAGATTAGTCACCTAATGTAAAGTATCAGACATGATAGTTGTATATGCAAGCATTGTCAATTCACGCATGCTCCCAATTCCGGGTTAGGTGGACTTAAGCACTTTTCGTCTTTAGGTAGACCAAAAAACTATGGTCGCGCCGGCGGTGAAGACTGGCAACTTATTAAACATAAAAAGCGTTGATAATCGCCACGGAGCTGTTTGGGACATGTGAATTTGAAAGTCCACCTAAGAGATAATATTTTTTTGCTAGGTGGGGGCATTCCATGACGATCGCCCAAGGCCTAATACCTAACATCTCAGATTTTTAGATTAACGAGTTATGGGGTAACCTTGGGCCGTTGATTCAGCGCTGGTGAAATCTTCAGCACGATCCCCCCGTAAATGGTTTACTCGAGTTACAGTCAGGCATTATCGATTTTGCTACGTATATACCCTTTAATTTTCAGCGGGCGATATTTCCCATAAAATGAAACTCACCTCATGAGCGACGATTAAACCTATATATGAACTCAAAATAGAATCTCAAAGCCATCTATTATGATGCTGATACATTTTTTGAAGAGAGCAAAATTTTGAAAATTTTGAAATGCGTTATAAGTAAACACTTTGTGTAATGTGCCGAGAAGAGTCATCTCCATTTTTTGCTTGCCAGCATTGACTTCAATATATGAGCCTTCTGTGGTAAATATTGGAGATAGACTTTTTCTCTAAATATTTTATTTAAATTTTGATTTGTAAAAATAATGGTCACGGTAAGCAACAAGTAATCTGACTAATAACTTTGACAAGTAGAAAGTGCTAAAGAGGTAACTGACAGTACTCATACTTCCTCACTGGGAATGATATTAAATGATGCAAGTAACATGACGCCAATGGCAAGGACGCGCTCCTAAATGTGAACACTCAAGGTACAAAAGCATAGATTTTTACTTACAAAACTGCGTTCAAAAAATTTTAAAAATCTTAAAGAATTTATAAAAAAATGTTATTCACTCACATTAACTATTATTTATGATGAAATGTGTAATGGGAAAAATCATATAAAACATTATATTAAGTATTTATGGCCGTTTTGCTTAATGACAGTTTCTATAATGACCTTCCCAAAAAAAAATATTTTTATCTTTAGACAAATGGCGGGGAAAGATATGGCCCCGATCCCCAGGAGACTGAAAAAATGGAGTTTACGCAACCTGTACAAGATTGCTAAGGCTATACTCGCACATCCATTAAACAGACCGCGGGGCAGAAATTTAAATCAGCGTGAAGTCTCGGCCCAGATAACCCCAACATATTTAACTTAAATCTTGTGCGAATATAAGAAATGGAGTGTTATGTTTGGGTCGATCTGACTGGCCTGCACCGGAGTGACCTCAAGTCACTTGATTCTCGACAGTCATAGGAGCACGTGCATGCGGTCATGTTGATGTATCATCGAGATGCGGCTCGATGAGGCGCATTATTATCTGCTTGTAACTCCAGTTTAAGATTCTTCACCAGTTACGGTGCAAAGTTAAAATCGAAAGTGCAAAGTTATATCAAATACGTGCTGGTGACCATTATTTTCTAAATTCAAAAATAGTAAATAAAATTATTTACAGAAAAAATTTATTCTCCAATAATTTTTACTATCGATGCTATATAATTTATATAAGGCTGACGGAAGCGAAAAACATCATAATTATGTAGTGGCCACATTTCAAAACGGTTTTTACGTAAAATCAGTTTGCCAAATTTTCAATGTTTGAGAATTCTTCCGCAAAATGTTATATTATCAGAACGTTATTCTATGGCTTATGATGATTCTAAATGACGTATATAGGATTATATGACTCCCCGATATTACATGGGCGATATCGCCCAATCTGAAATTAAGGGTTAGAGGCAAAATCGAAATAAGCTGAGGCAATATAGACTTCAAACTAAACCATATATGATCCGGCACGAGGCTGAAAAATGTCGCAGCTTGAAATCTACGGAATCAGATAACCTGTAGATACATTTTTATTGAAATCTGAGATATAGGGCTGTATTTTCGAGAATTTTTCTGGTCGATCGCATGGATGCCCCACGTGGTAACGTCCACCATAAGTGTGCGATGAGCATGGCTAAATATAACATGAACATTATAAGGTCACCCGAAATATCACGTCAATCTGACACATCAAATATTTCCAAAAATCCACCTAATCCGGGATTTGGAAAGCAAAGCAAGTTCCTATAAAACATAAACAATGTTCTATAGGAACTTGCTTTGCATTGGGATTGTTTGCGAATACGAAAGGTCACACAGGAGTCAGTAACATGTCGTGTTGCCATTGGTGTCTGTCTGGCAGTGGTTTCAGTGGATCAGGGACATCCGACCGACCGGACCCAGGTTCCTAGTGCCTGGCAAAACATACATCGGCGAGTACAACATCGGACCACTCGGTAAGTTCTACTGCAGTTCACCGGCAACTGACAGAAGTCGGACAGATTTGGGTTCATAGTTCTTCATTCTTATGGTGGAACTATTTTTGAATGCATAAGTAAACTTTTTGATCGACCTTCTCCTTGAAATAAACAATCTAAAAAGTAAAAATTAAACAGTTGTTACATTTGCAACTGTTAATTTTTACTTTTTAGATTGTTTATTTCAAGGAGAAAGTCGATCAATAAGTTTACTTATATATTATATATGCTCCTTGCTAAAGCACTACGTGATATTTTTTAATGCATTCGTTTTGTATTCAAGGCACAACCATGATAAATATATGAACAAGTTTATTTGATTATACCCTCCCTGTAGAACGTCGCCATGTCTACACAACACAAGTGTATGTGTTACTATGCATATTGAAATCATGTACGCATATTGCATATTGACCTTGCAACCTTGTTTTAACCTTGTATGCATATTGAACACTTCAGATTATTATCTGAAGTGTGATTATCCCGGGAAGACTGGGAAACGCCAAACTCCGAAAAATGTAAATTACGCTCAAATGTGTGGAAGGTGCCGGTATCTCCTGACAGTTTTAGAAGGCTGAGCTCGAAATGATATGTTGCGCCGAAATTGGGCCGGTACTGCCATTTTTTAGACGTATGATGATTGGATACCTTTGACATATCCTTATACATTGCAGATGATTGTGCCTGCATCTGCAATGTATAAGGATATGTATAAGGACTATATATATATATGTATATGTATATAGATATATATATATGTATAAGGACAGCTCAAGTATGAAATAAAAATATTTGGCTCCACTTTTAAGCCCTGGACACCAAAGATGGAATAAATGTCACTAGGGACAAAGCCGAAATAACACCGAAAAATTGTCGGCTTTGCAAAAATTAGATCGTGGTCATTATGTTTTATTATTTTTTAAAAGAATGCCTTTCAAAAGATTGTCTCAATATCAAATTCCTTAACCCGCGCATTACTGGGGTATATTCTGTAACGCGACTTACGGGGGGCTATTTATAGCCCCCCCCCCTCTGATCTCCGAAACTACTGGATCGATCTAAAAAAAAATCGAACGGCATTCGATAGCCCTATCAAATTTATTGAAGGAAACCTAATATTGTTATCCTCAGGGTCACTGGTGACGTAACAAGTAACGTCAAAAAAAATGTTTGACCGTGCCATCAAAGTCCGGTGGTCGACATTGTCGCGCAAAATTGCGATATTGAACGCATATATGTTTGGTAAATCGGTATGATTCGTGTATCTGACACTTCTAATTACCATTAAAAGTTAATTTTGACCTTGGGTCAAGTCAAGGTCATCCGAGGTCACGAGGTCAAATTGAAGATTACGGTCATTAGGAGTTGTAACACATGTTTATGGTTTCGTTTATCGAGTTAGAACGCGAAAAATGGCCTTAGAACATTGTTTTATTACCATACAAATTGAAGAAAAAGCAGCAAAAAACGGAAATGCACTTTTTTGCATTATTGTTATACAGTAAAGGTAGGTCTAATTTTGTCTTTGAAAGGCTGTCACTCAGTCATTTTTGAAGATATTGACTTAAAACTTGCTACACATTTATTGGGATAACTCCCATTACATATATTCCTTTTTTATTCGTTTTTTGTTTTTTGTTTTTTACAAAACCCCAAATGTCTTTGGATTTCTTCAAAATTTTTGAATAAAAAAAAAAATGAAAATCGCGAGGATAAGCAGTCTGATAGCCAACTTATACCTGGTCGTTGGTGGTATGACAATTGAGTTTTTCTTTAAAACCGTACTTTTTTGGCAGCCGTTTCCCGGCCAAACCATCTTTTCAACAAAAAAACGCAGAACATGACGGTCAACTCTTGACGTCATTTGGTTGACCATCATAAGGCCTCATCTTTTCCACCCGGGAAATATGTCAATGATCTGGACAAAGTACTGGAAAGTTTGGTCACGATATTTACGTTGGTTTAGGAAATATTGCAGAATAACGGGAGGAGGGCTATAAATAGCCCCCCACCCAGTAACTCGCGGGTTAAAGGGAATAGTTTACCTTGAAATTTGTCTTGAAATTCAACCATACGGTGCATCTTGAGCTCAAAACTACGAATATGACTTTGGTTTGGACCAAGTGATGGATATTATGTGAGAGAAAGAAGAAGATTTTCACTTTGATTTCACGATAAATCGTACGATAGCAGTGCGTTTCTGGCTCCGCCAGGACGCCTAGCACAGTCTCTGACAAAGGGTGACGCGCAGCCCGGCGGGCTGCGTCTGAGCGATATTAACGAGGCCGTCGTGATCAGGCACTACCGTGTCAGAGAGTGTCCCTACCTCCGGAGCCCGTGGGCCGCGAAACTACCGAAAGCTGTTTGTCGGGGCCCCCCGAAGAAATATGGCAGACTATCCTGTGTCGAAAACGCGTTACCCCGTTGCCCGATTTAGTTCTTCAGCCCCATAACTAATTTTTCGAATCTGCTCTACAAAACTGCTATCTCAGTTAAAAACCTTATGTTAAAGGTGAACACCTCCCTTTAATGGCATCCTTCAAATAAAGCATCTGTGGCTGCCAGGAACGTAGCCAAATGGGGGCCACGGGAGCCATGCTCCCCCTCTGAGCAAACACATTTACACTAGATAGAATGGGGTTCTCTGCGAACCGACCTACCTCCCTCCCCCTCCTTCCCGCCCCTGTAAACAGCATATAGCTGAGGAGCGGAAATCGATTCTCTCCACCGTCCGCGCTACTTCGCAAACAAATCTAAAAAATGTTTTGGGTTGATTTTTACATGTTGCTGTGGTTTTCAAGTCTGCAGAATTCCCTTGTCTGGCAATTGCTTAACCGCGCGGTCACTAGGGGGGGGGCTTTTTTAGCCCGCCTAAGAAATATCTGGAATATCGCACGAAATAATGCACCTATCAACGCCAAACTTCTAATACCTGACCGGGCATCTTGTTCACACCCTTTCCCGATTTTTTTTTTAACCGTCCGATTTTTTAAGATAAAGCTTATTTAGTTACGTCACGACACTCGATTATGACACCAAAATCAGTTCAACTTTAAGAGACCGTACAAATGTCATGTAGTAGACAAAATGGAATCCGTAAAGGTGAGAAGATATAAAATGGCAAGGGCAACAATATGGCATTCTCGGATTTTTGAAAAAAAGTGATTTTTGACCCCGAAATTTCCAAAATTCCTTTTTTTGACAAAATGACCAAAAAATCCAAACTTTTAAATATATATTTAAAAAACAAGAATATATGTAAAACAACTATACATATTCAACCACCATACCGAATTTCAAAATGATATCTGTATTTTTGACTGAGTGATGACATCTAATGTGTGGATAACTCGTGACGTCAAATTTATAAATTTCATTTTTTGTCCCTTTTGACCAGATACAGACAAATAAAGAGCAGCACTGTATGTCTGAGACGAAACCGGGCTAGAAAAAAGCATTGATTTATAGCATTATTCAATTTCAAATTTTGACCTTTTGTGACATGAATTTGACCTTTACTTGACCTTTACTTGACCTTTACTTCATAAACATTAAGTCAAGTGGTAAAATGTGTATCAGTTTTGAGTTATACAGGTAAAATAAAATGTACAACATGTGTTGCATGACTTTCGTATAATTTTTGGGCATAGTGACTGGTGGTGTCAATCGGTAACAAAAAAAAATTGTTACCCAAAAAATTGTGTGACCGATTCGGTAATCGGTCGGTCAGGCATATAAATTTTTGGACACTTTTCGGTCAGCTTAATCTGAACAACTCACTTTTGTGTCACATTTGTACGCTTCTTATTGCTATCCAAAAATTGATACACAATTTGCTCGAAATTCCAATTAGTTAATGTAGATGTCTTCGGTCCTTGCTTGCGGCATCCAGTTATTTTGCTTTCAAATGTATTTAAGTTCCTTTTTCAACAATTATAATGTCTTTTTTGTAACTGTACATGTGCGTTTAGAATTTTGATGTTAACAAAGCTATTTTTGGAAGTGTGTATAAAAAGTATATTCATTTTAAAAAAACGGTAAAATCTTGGAAATATTTGGCCTCAGCCAAATTTGGCATATTTGGACAACCAAAATGCTTCCTGTTTGGTATTGGAATGGTTTTGGTCAGGAAATTTTTGGAAAATGACATCACTAATAGTGACCTTATGTGACCTGACCTTGACCTTGACATTTTGCCAAAAATCCATAATCGGCTAATTCTGGATGTGTGTCACACCTTTGAGAGCACTCTGGGTGATCTGGGTGATCTCTGGGTGATGGATGAGTGATTCAACCAAATGCTTTGAATAGAAAATATGGTCTATAAACTAGATGTAAACTGGAACGGCTAGATTTTGACCTTTGATCCTGACCTGTGACGTCACCACTGATCCTCTAGGGCAACACAAATTATTTTTCGTCGAGGAACTTTCCTCGGCTATCGATTGCCGTTTGAGTTCAGCGCGATCGTCTAATTGGTTCCGAAGATACAAGGGGTGGGGCTAAAAAAGACCCTCCCCCAGTGACTCGTGTTACAGAAAATACCTTAGTGACTGCCAGGTTAAAATGTGATTTAAATCCGGTTAACAATTGGTAGAGACGTTTAAAAGATTCATAAACTTAACTTCGAAATAAGAGAAACGCTTCTTTGACTCATTCGGCGTTATCTGCATTTTTTGGGGGCAGTCCGAAAATTGTGCCTTTTCAGATATTTTGCTTTATAGCAGCTAAATATCTGATGGCTCAAGTATCAACTATCAAACCTGTTTTTTTTTATTGACAAGTGATGTAGGCTTGCCAATTATATGTGTATGATGTGTGTACAGGGGCGGATCCAAGGGGGGGCCAATCCGGCCATGCCCCCCCCCCAAAAACGAATAAAGGGTGGGGCCACATATATTTTGCCCCCCCCCCAAAGACATCAGTGAATACCCACATTTTTTCAATACGGACGATTTGAATTTGGTATTAACATGGTGAGTCGGTACCGGCCGAGGAAAAGAAATTTATCGTTAAAATAGCTTGAAGCAGTCAAAATCCAGCTATTTCGCAACAAAACTTGAAAAAATTCGCGCCGCTTCGCGCATCACAACAAGTTTTCGCAATTGCTTACACAAATTAGGATAATGTGGGGAAAATTGGGAAGGGGGGAAAAAAATGAATTCCACTTAATATTAAGTGTATGGCAGGGCTCTCCTTGACGGTAGTTCCTGGCCCCAGGACACTTCATACAATATTAACCCTCGCCTTACGTTTTTCCACCTTCGCCGTACCGGGGGGGGGGGCTTGAACAGGATTCCTGTAATTCCACAAACCAAGCATCAATAAGAGCAACGCATAAGAAAACCAGCATGTTGCCTGTAATGTGAGGAATCTAACGGTATGCAATTTTTTAGGTTTTCAGTCATTGGGTGAACTTCCCAGGTCAAGTGAATGATCCTGAGACTCGATTCAGTCAAGAATAGCGTTTTTTTCTCCGTCAGAAAACCTTAAATGAAGAAATTAATAAATGTAAATAAAAAGGCTTGGCCTTGATCCAGTTATGTTCTCAAGAAATACAGAAAATTTAATTTATTTGTCGGTATCTGGTCAAAATAAAAGTCAAAAGAGTGATTATAAAAATGGGTCATGAGTTTTTCGTACATTGACTGGAAGCCATCAGTCCAAATCACAAATAGTTATTGCAAGTCATGCTTGAATTTTGTAATCTGTCACTTAAACTTTTGGTTTTCAAAATCTTATGACAATTTTGTTTTAGTGATTCCCATTTTTCAAGTTTAGGGGTTAGAAACCCAAAATTTCGGAAAATCCTGAGTTGGCCTTCTAATTTAAAATTGGCATTTTCGATCTTTGTCGCTTTCTTTTCGGAATTTGCTGCAAATCTCTATTTTCTACGATTTTTACAATAAGTTACCGTCTTTCCCACCAACTATAAATCGCAACTAAAAACGTCAATTTTCTCCCAACTGACTGGACAATTTCAGTGAAATTTTGCCAGCATACGTATATATTGTTGTCACTCACTAGTGAAATTCCCAGCAAGATGCGCCGCATGAGTGAAATAAGTGACTCCAGAAAAACATCAGGGAAGGCCGTCAGGCCCCCTGAGGCGAGGGTTAATTTTCAAGGCTGGCTACAAGTTAAGCAGGCCTGCCGAGTTACCGAAAAAGGCGACGCAAGATATGACGTGGACATCGGCCCCTAAAAACACCTAAAGTACCTAACATCAACCAAATGAAGTATTTTAACATGGAAATCCACCAATTAAAATGTTCGCAAAGGCATGCACCGCAGACAAAACGGATATACGTTTTTTTCCGTCATTTCATCCGACCCCCTCAAAATTATCGGTGAGCCCTTGCGAGTTGGTATGAGATAAACGTTATTTATTGATTACCTTACGTGTGTATATGCACGGAAAATGGTGTTCTGTGTGTTTTAAAGGATTTTCCCCGATTTTTTACAAAAAAAAAAGTTTTTAAGATTTTTTCCCCGATTTTTTTTTCCGAAAAACTTTTTTTTTTCCGAAAAAAAAAAAATCTGAAAAAAAAACCAGAAAAAATGCATTTTTTTCGGAAAAAATAGTATTTTTTAATCTCTAATGCCAAATCAGGTGAAAAGCCCAAATCCGTGAAGAAAGAAAATGGGAGTACCTTTTTGCCGGAAAAAGTTGCCCCCAAACCGAGGGGCTGGATCCGCCCCTGTGTGTGTATGATCTATGTTCATGATTTGTCTGTTCGCTACAAGGATCCAAACAAAAAATGGTTTAGCGTTCTCTAGTCTCACCTATTGCCGCTGGATTAGGTCTGCTTATAAAGACAAATTAATTGTATTTTTCAGTTTCGATCTGATCTACGAATAAATGCAATCTCTAAAACGGACCTAGTTCCATACCTGTTATACTCGTGATCTGTGATCCTTCACCTGGGCCGTGTTTAGGACCATACAATGTATTGACCTGTGACCTGTCAACGGTGAACTGTCATTTGTCACCTGTTATCACCGGTGACTTTGAATCTCTGACGAGTGACCTGTCCATGTGATCTTCGAACTGTTACCTATGGTCTGTGCCCTGTGACCTATGACCTGCAACATGTGTCCTCTGATATATGACCTCTGACCTTTCACCTATGATCTGTTTCCTATGACCTGTCATGTGTGACCTGTGATCTATGACTTGTAACCTGTGCCTTATGACCAGCGACATGTGACCTCTGATATATGACCTCTGGCATGTGACCAGTGACCGATGACCTCGGACCTGCTACCTGTATTATGTGACCTGTCTCGTACTCTTGTGTGACCTGTGACCTGTGACCTGTGACCTATGACCTGTGACTTGTGACCTTCAACCTGTTACATTTTACATGAGACCTTTAAACTTTGACCTGTGATCTGTAACCTATGACCTGTTACATTTGACTATGAATCTAGGCCTGTGACCTGTGACCTGTGACCTGTGGACCTGGTGACCGTGACCGTGACCGTGCCTGTGGACTGTGACCTGTGACCTGTGACCTGTGACCTGTGACCAGTGACCTGTGACCTGTGACCTGTGACCTGTGACCTGTGGACCGTGACATGTAACTGTGACCTGTGCTGTGACTGTGACCTGTGACCTGTGTACCTGTGACCTGTGACCTGTGACCTGTGACCTGTGACCCTGTGACCTGTGACTGTGACTGTGACCTGTGGACCTGTTGACCTGTGAACCTGTGAACCTGTGGACTGTGACCTGTGACCTTGTGCCTGTGACCTGTGACCTGTGACCTGTGACCTGTGACCTGTGACCTGTGACCTGTGACCTGTGACCTGCCAGGGCCGTACTTCATACTGCTGAACGTCACCGACTATGTCCCGGGGAAGCTGCTGGCCATGGACGCGGACAGCTGGCTGAGACCCCAGCTCAGGATCGTCATCGAGGACCTGGGGGATGGCGGCTGCAGCCTCCACCTGCACATGGTGTTCNACCATGCGCCACAACTTGGCTATCTCAACTCAAAACCCTATGTTAAAGGTGAACTATTCCCTTTAAGGGCACTTTGTCGAATATTTGTTTGATTATAATACTTCAATCATTATGTAACACATTTCACACATATTTGTATGTGTGAAATACCCCCCAAAAAACACTGAAACTTAGATTTCGCGCCTATAGCCTATATTATACCACTGAAATGCTGTTTGGAACGAACATCGGATGGCGGGCGTGTGCGGTGCCGGTCAGTGTGGTACGGGCGCCGTGCGGAGTGATAACCGATACAATGTTTGTCTGGCTGCATGACATAAGATGGTATATATGAGCAAAACGACGACCAGTAATGTTGATGCTTTGTTCTTCACAACAATTCGGCAAACATATTTTGCATGACAATACAAACGTTGATGTTTTCAGTTAATATTCATTTTCAAGATACACAAAATGATAAACATTTCCTTCGAATACGATTATTTTTCTCCAATTGGTGTCCTCTGCCAAACAGCTGAGTCCTAAGGTTAAAACAAATATAAATGTCCGTTGTGATAATCACGCACAGAGAGCACACGTAGGCGCACGGCACGCATAGGCAGACGCAGTACGCACTGTTCTCTTCACAGATTGCTGTTTGGCGCCGTCCCGCTGTAGTCAGCAGGACGTGTTGTCACAGTTCTCAGGCTTGGTGCTCTCAGGTTTAGGGTCTCACTGACGGCAAGTTGTAACACTGGGAACGTCTCTCCATCTGTGCGGCGGTCACCGGTAACTGACTGTAACCGCGCCGCTCCGGCCGACTGACTGTTAGCCTTGCTCCGGTGTTGAAAACACTCGCTGTACAATTCATTTTATCACATTCAGTAATATATTTTTGAACGACTAACAATAAACTACAGTGAAATACTTCAGTTTGACAGAAATAGTCCAAACCCAAAACCATCCCATTCCCATGAGCGGAGACAGGATTGACAGTCTTCACAGAATCAGTTTGTTTACAAATGCGGTCTTGGAATGCATGGGAACAACGTGTCTAGTTACCCTGGGAACAAAGGTGTTCAACAATAACGTTGCCATGGAAGCAGTGGTACGGTATAGTTTGTTTTCAGTTACGGATCTAGTCGATAACAATTTATTTGCATTTGAGATATTAGTAAATTGTAATTTCTCGCAACGCATTTGCATATTTGTATCTATTTAAAAGAAGCTATATACTGATATCACTTAGTCAACAATGTTACAAAACCGAAAGTCAAGGTACTATGTTTTGATACGGAATCATGTGACGTTGAACAGCTACCATAAACTTACACAAATATATTTTTTACACAGTTTGCTGCTTCGTTTGGTGCAAGATAAAAATTGGGAACGTCTCTCCATCTGTGCAAAATAATAATCAGCCGGGTAGATGTATGCATGATGTATGTAATGCATGATATACAGTATCCATATGTGAAAGTATGCAACATTCAGGATCTAAGGACTATTTCATGCCTAACATATTCAAAGCGTAGATCCAGGGGGCGCTTGGGCGCGACCCCCTGAGCCGGGGCTTTCCTATGGCGCGCCCGTAGGGCGCCTAACTTTTTTGTATTGCGCCCCCCCCCCTGACCGAATTCCTGGATCCGCGCCTGCATAACATAATTTAACATAATGTAACAAATTTAAATACAGCAACAGCATACAGCAACTAATAATGCCAGAGGGGATAAGCGAGAAAGTAAACAACATTAGCCACGTTTCCATGGCAGGCAGGGCAGGCAGGCAGGCAGGCAGGCAGGGCAGGCAGGCAGGGCAGGCAGGGCAGGCAGGGCAGGCAGGGCAGGCAGGGCAGGCAGGGCAGGCAGGGCATGGCCAGGGCAGGCAGGGCGCAGCGCAGAGGGCAGGCACGGGCAGGCAGGGCAGGCAGGGCAGGCAGGGCAGGCAGGCAGGCTGGCAGGCAGGGCGGCAGGGCAGGCAGGGCACAGGCAAGGGCAGCAGGGGCGGCAGGGCAGGCAGGCAGGCGAGGGCAGGCAGGGAGGCAGGGCAGGACAGGGCAGGCAGGGCAGGCAGGGCAGGGCAGGCAGGCAGGGCGGCAGGCAGGGCAGGCAGGCAGGGCAGGCAGGCAGGGCAGCAGCAGGGCAGGCCAGGCAGGCAGGGCAGGCAGGCAGGCAGGTAAGGGCAGGCAGGCAGGCAGGCAGGCAGGGCAGGCAAGGCAGGCAGGCAGGCAGGCAGGCAGGCAGGCACGGCGGCAGGGAGGGCAGGCAGGCAGGGCAGGCAGGCAGGCAGGGCAGGCATGGGGCCAGGAGGCGGCAGGGCAGGCAAAGGCAGGCCAGGGACAGGCAAGGCAGGGCAGGCAGGCAGGGCAGGCAGGCTAGGGCAGGCAGGCCAGGCAGGCAGGCAGGCAGGCAGGCAGGCAGGCAAGGCAGGCAGGCAGGCAGGCAGGCAGGCAGGCAGGCAGGCGGCAGGGCAGGGCAGGCAGGGCAGGCAGGCAGGGCAGGCAGGCAGGGCAGGCCAGGCAGGCAGGGCAGGCGGCAGGGTTCAGGCGGCGGGCAGGCAGGGCAGGCGGGCAGGGCAGGCCGCAGGGCAGGCAGGCAGGCAGGCAGGCAGGCAGGCAGGCAGGCAGGGTTGCAGGCAGGCAGGGCAGGCAGGCAGGGCAAGGCAGGCAGGGCAGGCAGGCAGGGCAGGCTAGGGCAGGCAGGCAGGCAAGGCAGGCAGGCAGGCAGGCAGGGCAGGCAGGCAGGGCAGGCAGGCAGGCAGGCAGGGCAGGCAGGGCAGGGCAGGGCAGGCAGGGCAGGCAGGGCAGGCAGGGCAGGCAAGGCAGGCAGGGCAGGCAGGGCAGGGCAGGGCAGGCAGGGCAGGCAGGCAGGGCAGGCAGGCAGGGCAGGCAGGCAGGCAGGGCAGGCAGGCAGGCAGGGCAGGCAGGCAGGCAGGGCAGGCAGGCAGGCCGCCGAAGGCTCTCAGAGACTAGGCCAAGTCAAAGCGCCTACGTAACCTCAGCGCAAGCATATAGCGCAACATTAAGCAAATGCCAAGTCTCATGGCGCAGGACATTTACATTTCAACGTTAGAATAGTTACTGAGTGCAGGGGCGGATCCAAGGGGGGCCAATCCGGCCATGCCCCCCCCCAAAGCGAAAAAGGGTGGGGCCAACATATCTTTTGCCCCCCCCAAGGACATCAGTGAATACCCACATTGTTCAATACGGACTGATTTGGTAATATTTTGGTATTAACATGGTGAGTCTGGTACCGCGAGGAAAGATAACAATTTATTAGTTAAATAGCTTTGAAGCAGCTCAAAATCCAGCTATTCCCAATACAAAACTCGAAAAATTTCGCTGCGGCTTCGCGAGCATCAAACAAGTTTTGCATAATTTGCTTACACAAATTTAGGAAAATAAAAAATTTTATTTTCCATTTAGTGTAATGGCCGAGGTCTGCTTCCTTGACGTAATTCCTGCCCCAGGGCCACTTCATAGAATATTAACCCTCGCGTACGTTTTACACTTCGGCCGTACGGGGGGGGGCTAACAGGTTCCCTGTTAACTTCAAACCAGCATCATAGAGGCACGCGGTAAGAACAGATGTTCCGGTCATGTGAGGAATCTAACAGTAATGCAATTTTTAGGTTTCAAGTCATTGGGTGAACTTCAGGTCAAGTGAATGACCTAGACTCGATCACTTCAAGAATACGCGTTTTTCTCCCGTTAGAAACCTGCAAAATGAGAAATTAATCAATGGCAAATATAAAGCTTGGCCCTTGACCAGTTTTGTCTCAGAAATACAGCAAATGTATTTATTTGTCGGTATCTGGTCAAAATAAGTAGAAAAAAGTGATTACAAAATGACGTCATGAGTTTCGTACACTTAGGGAGCCATCACTCAATCACAAATAGTTATTGCAAGTCATTGCTTTAAATTTGGTTTGGGTATTTCCCATATTTAGTTCTCTCACTTATCCTTTTTTTAAATCTTTGACAATTTGTTTGAGTGATTCACCATTTTTTCAGTTTTTAGGGGTTAGAAACCCAAAATTTCGGAAATCCGAGTTGGCCTTTCCTAATTAAATTGCATTTTTCGAATCTTTGTCTCTTTTCTGTTATAAATTTGCTGGCAATATCTCTATTTTCTACGATTTTTAACAATATAAGTTAGTCTTTCGCACCAACTATAATCGTCCTAAAACGTAATTTTCCTCCCAAATGCTGAACCAATTTCAGTGAAATTTTGCCGCAGCATACGTATAATTGTTGTCAACGTCAGCTAGTGAAATTCAGCAAGATGCGTCCGCATGAGTAAAAAGTGATTTTAGAAAACATCAGGTTTAGGCCTGTCAGGCCCCTGAGGGCGAGGGTTAATTTTCAAGCTGGCTTAAAGTTAGCAATGGCCTGCGAGTTCGAAAAGGCGACGGAACGATATGACGTGGGACATCGGCCCCTAAAACACTAAAGTACCTAACATCAATCCAAATGCGTATTTTAACATGGAAATCCACATTAAAAATGTTGCAAAGGCATGCACGCAGACAAAACGGATATTTGTTTTTTCATTTCATCCGACCCCCTCAATAATTATCGGTGACGCCCTTGCGTTGCGAGTTGGTATGAGATAAACGTTATTATTGATTACCTACGTGTGTATATGCTACGGAAATGGTGTTCTGTGTGTTTTTAAAGTGATTTTTCCCCGATTTTCCCCGATTCCCCGACAAAAAGTTTTTTCACGATTTTCCCCCAATTTTTTGCGATTTTTTCATCCGAAAAAGTATTAAAAAAATGTTTTTTTTTTCGGAAAAAATAGTATTTTATAATCTCTCAAATAAGGCGAAAAGCCCAAATTCGTGAAGAAAAAAAATGGGGGTACCTTTTTGCCGGAAAAAGTTGGCCCCCCCAAACCGAGGGGCTGGATCCGCCCCTGACTGAGTGAGTCCCCATTGGCCATTGACCATTCTGACGTTTACAAGGCAGCATATAATCAAAAGAAGCAGAACACAAAATATACTTTACATTTCATTTCATAAAAAAATAAATACGGGAAAAGCCCGCAATTCGATGAGGACCAAAAGTACTTGCAAGCACCTCGCAAGTACCGGTCGTTTAAAGCGTGCAACGCTTATCAACTTATTTCAGGTCGAAGTCAATTCTCATATTGTAACACATTTTCATTCAGACAACCACGGTGACCTAAACAGCTGGTCAAATTCATCTTACAATTAGTCACGCTACACTGCATACAAAAATTCACTACACATTGATCCCGTTTACAGGATCTTCTAAACGTAGGTACCATTTGGTCCACACACCTACACCATCCGCGACCTACACAATCCGCTCGTAGAAGAGCATGTAGGCCTGTGCCTTGAGTACTTTGTCCAGTGTCACTTCTGTGACGAGTGTGTGACTGACGTGGAACCACTCGCCCGCCTCCGGTTCTGGCTGCTCTGGTTCCGACGTCGGCTGCGGCGCGGCTGCGGCTGCGGCTTTGGCTATTCCTGCTCGACTGTTTCAGTACCGGCGTTCTCGGCTGTCTCTGAGGTGGGTGGCTGCTCGGCCCGCTGCCGCGCCCGCGCGCAATGCCACCCTGAACGCATCCGTGACAAGCGGGGTTCAGCAAGCACCGGGTTAGCGTGCATGCTTGTCGCCGCCGGCGACACGCGCACGTAGGCCGTTGGTAGTGGCCGCTGGTGAGCTGCCACTGTGCTCCACCACGCCGAACAGCGAGTACAGCACGCGCTGCTGGTCGGGCCGCATCTGAGACAGATCCTGACTGATTGATGAGCAGAAGGGCGCCAGATCAAATTATTCCCCAAACTGCACGTGCCGGGTAACCTTGCGTAGGCTGAAGCTGCGCACCTCAAACCTCTTCAGGTGGATAGTGAGTACTGGCGACGGGCTATAGATAAGCAGCTGCTTAATGGCGTCACTGTACACCGTGTCCTTCTCTCCCTTATGCTGAATGGAGGCAGCTGTTTGTTCCGCAGCTCAGTGGCAGCTGTCGGCAGCCTAGCTTGTTTTTCTGTCAGCAACGCTCCGGCGCCGTGTACTGGTTTAGACAGGTCAGCAGGCTGCACTCGCCGGAGGTTGCCTGGTAACTCGGCGCCAATAATTGCGTTATCAACTTAAAATTGCATTTGTTTTCGAAAGGAAAGTTATTATGTACAATGTGATAAGCTTACAATATATTTTGGTCTCGTCTGTCGATTTCAAGTGAATGTTTTGTGGAACAGGGGTGATACTAATTATTTCCTTTTAACATGTCAATATATTGTCTTTTATATTAATATAACGTATTTTACTTGGAAATGAAATGGAGCGTTGAACCAATGTACGCAAATATCGAGAATCGTCTAAACGACCCCTCTGTAACTTTCTAACCTTCAAATCCAGGACAATAGATGTCATTTCCAACGAATGAAACGCGATAATAAGTAGTTAGGTATTTCAGTCTTGGCTGCACAACTTCAAGTATGGTGGGAATCTGCAAAGCCCATGGTTTGGTTAGGACAAATTCAAGATTTGATCTGAGGTCAAGGTCACTTGGTGATCCAGGTAGGTCATTCTGCCCAACCGTAGATCCGCCACTGGTAGACACAATGGTGTCAGTATTATGCCTCGGCAATCGGGTGCTTAGTCAGTCGCTTACGCCACTTTTAACTATTTGGAGATGGGTTCACTGAACCTGCCCTGGAGGTTGGATCTGTGACTCACGTTAACCTAGCATCTGCACAAATAATTGCGTTAAGGGTCAATAATAAGGAACACGTAAAAAACGGCACCGCCACCGTCACCGACGTTCTGTTGTTCGCGTCGCGTCGCGCCGCAATAGCCCACCAATCGATTTGCAAGAGATCTGAGGGACAGAGGTACTTATCGAATTTGGTCACGTGAGACGGAATTATTCTTGCCCAGTCGACAGTTTACCAAGATTTCTCAAGACTATGAGAGAAAATCCCAAGAGGGGCCCGTACAGGTTCAGAGTTCGGAAATTTGCCGCCCGGGTAGGGCAAATTCACGTTTCGCCCCTAATTGAGCCAGAGCTTCGATTAAAAAACGAGCGTGTTGCTTGTGACGAGAGGAAGCCATTGACATATGGTTTTATATATTGTATTTTATATATTGATATGATTGTAAGGTCCTTGGTCAATAGGTGACCTCTGAGGTCATGTCAAAGACCAAAATGTCAAATCGTAAATGTGTGAAAATTGAATACTGATCGAGCCAAAATGGTAAAGGAACATCTTATTATGCTTAAAGGGGAAAAATCACATTTTATTTTTGTTAGCAACAATTTCTTAGGCTTCCGTTATGTTATAACAATGATTTGATAATTTAAGAATTAAATAAAATTATTGCCTTATTCAAAGTTGTAAGTTTTTACAAATTAAAAGCAAGTACACATAATTCTTTCAAAACTCATGAGCAGTGTTACCCCATCACTATTCCCATCACAACAAAGCGCGTCATATCTGGCGCAGGTGTTTCGAATTTGTTCAACGCTGGACAATGTCCCTGAAACAAATCGGCGACACTAAAATAAGCACCCAAACCCCAAGTTCATATAGTAGGTAGAACGTTTGGAAAACGCACAATGAAACTTTTGATTTTAATTCCAGTTTTGTGTATGATTTGTATATGGGGGAATAAATGACTCTGTTTCATGATAATATAGGCATAGTGTTGAAACAACCAGAAACGAGACTATAAAAACTTCCTACTTCCTAATTAGCCAAATAAATGAAGCTATTAAAAAAAAACTGAGGGTCACAGTCACTTAAACCCCATATTAGACGCACATATACGCTTATTTGGTTACGTGTCATTGAATAGCTGTTCTATATAAGATCTACGGACATGTTAATCACAAGCAGTAAAGACAAAATTACTTTATATCCCATTACGTCGAAACAAAAAAAATACGGAAAGTGCCACAGTTTGAGCCAGTACCAAAAATACTTGCAAGCACCTTGGCAAATACCGGGCGTTAAAGGAAATAATCACCTTTTCGCACAAAAATGGAGTCACACTTGACAATCGACAGATTAGACCAAAATATAATGAAATTTCATCACGTTTGCCATTAAAAACATTCTACTAGAGCTATTCAAGTTAAAGTTGTAAGAAAGCGGTTCCACGCTTTCAATTGAACCGTACTTGCCGGCTGCTTGCAAGTACTTGTGGATCTATCAACGCGGGCTTTCCCGTATTGTTTCTTACGCAAGGGAGTGGAAGAATATTAGTTTGAATCCTGCTTGTTCGATAATATTTACCCGGCGAATCCGATACATGATAGCCATTGAAATAAACAAGGAAACCAAATTATCAGTTTAACTTGGGTCCCTATGGCGGCCAAGCGGTACTGGTTTGGAAAAATGTTTAATAAATTTTCAGTATTAAAAGTTCTATTTAACTTTGTCTCTGGCTGTGAACAAGACTTTGGTTTATATCATCTTCGCCCAAATCCTTTTTTCCCAAAATAGCTCGACAAACAATTCAACATTGGCAATTCAATTTGAAAAATTAACTTGGGAACTAAACATAATTATTTTAGTGTCAGCGATCTGTTTGCAGGGACATTGTCCAGCGTCGAACAAGTTCGAAACACCGGCGCCATATATGGCGCGCTTCAATAGTGATGGGCAAACACTGCTCTAATGAGTTTCGAAAGACAGTATATGTACTTATTTTAGCTTTGCTAAAAACTTACAGCATTGAATGAGGATTATTTTTTAATTCTTAAATTTAAATTTAATCTTTGCTAACCATCACGAACCAAAAAGATTGATGGCCAACAAAAATGGAAAGTGATTTATTTCCATTTAAAAGCGTTGAACGCTACAAACTTTGAATGCAATATCTTGTAAAGGAAATTTGTATGCCAAAATGTGAGGAATTTACAATATTATTTGTCTCGTCTGTCGTTTCAAGTGATAACTCCATTTATGGAAAAAGTCGATTAATCCCTTTAATCTGCCAAATTAAAATCAGCTCCGAAGACCTAAAAAACACAAAAAATCAAAAATCAGTCAGATCATCTGAGGTCAGGACCTCGGATTACCTTTGGAGCGCATACCCATAAGCAATAGTATGCAAATGGCTCTAAGATGAAATCAGCGTCAAAAAATTCGTAAAGTGCCAAAAGCCCAAATGTCACATCGAGGTTCAGTGACCTCGTAAACTCCAGAAAAGGTCAAGCGGACACAATCTTAGCCAAGAAGACACACCACCACACTGGAAACACCTTTATATTGCTCCAAAAAAAATCAAAACACTCAGAGACGCACATAGTAACAAAGATCGATACTACGGGACGCCCAGTTTCGCCTGACATGACCTTGAGAAACAGGTCATAGGTCACGGGTCATGAAAGTTGAAAGTTATAAATTTTCAGAGTATGTGTCAAATTGTTCAAAAGTAGGGTACTGAGAGTTTCATCGCGATCGGTTACAAACTACGTGAGTTATTTGGGAAAGGCCGAGGGAGGGGGATGGCATCCACCCCCTACCCGGACGAGGGTTAATGGATCACTGGCTACGAGTTGCACAGGACCAAGCTCGTGTATCTCAGTTTGTGCCTGGCTACAGCTGGCTAACTACATCAAGTTACTGAATCACGGTCTCGGAGTTCGCAAGTTATCGGTAGGCAGTACATCTAAAACTGATTGATAAACGAAGGAATCAAATGTGGAAACCTANCGGGCGGTCGATAGAGAAGCGCGGTGAAAGCGAAAGGATAAAGCTGTTCACCGACAGCCGTACGAGTAGGAAGCGCTGAAAACTCGACACGTTAAGTATTTTGGGGAGCATCATGTTGTGCGAGTGTGATTCGCTCAAATTCAAACTTATGCGAAAATAGAAGTGTTATTTAACTATTTGAAAAATACATGCTTCAACTCGGAAACCATAGCTTCGAAAACTATTGGCATGCGAATATTTTTTGTTTCAATTGCTACTTGCATCCGAGCGAAAACCGGCATTGAAACAAAACAGAGGTCATACCTATCGAACGATTAATAAGCAAAACATTTCAGCTTTCGTGCAAGTTCTGGTCATGCATTTCCTTAGAAGGACATGGTTAAGGGATTACATTTTCTTAGGGCGTGACGATTATACATAATTTAGGGTCAACGCTCGCAATGATAGAGTGGTTATTTAATACAATACAACATTGCCTATTGATGGCGTACCAGTAAAGCCGGCCGCACACTGCGCCATTCGGCCGCGATATCGCCGCGATTCTTACGCGGACACATCCTAGGGATTGGAATACTAACTCAAAGTTGTGTCCTTGGTTCGTTACCTGCAATTCCCAACAAGTAATTGAACATTAAGGTAACACGATTTGTTTGGCCGTGCTGTTGTTTTGGCCCGTGTCGCTGGCGGAGTGCGGCGATATCGCAGCGAATGGCGGCAAAGTGTGCGGCCGGCTTAAGACGCTCTTAATCGGGGCGAAGAAGCGAGCGAGCCCGTAGAATCCCAATAGCAAGAAAATTGGTCTACTGTCTCTAATCTCTGACAATCCACAAATAGGCAATAGTGTGTTATCAAACCCGGCACGAGGGCCGAGGGAGGGGCAGTTGGGGCGCAGCGCCCCCCCCCCCTGGAGCCCTGGCGGCACTCCGCCGAAAGGGCCCGACGAGACGCGCGCCAAAAGCGCGGATACTGATGGGCCCCCCCCCCTTTAACAGATACCGCCGCTTTTATGCGGAGAAAATCCCGTATTCAGTGAGGACTCGCTTGTGCTTCGCGCTTGGTGTTAAAAATATAATGTTTTTCCTATCGCTGTATCGCTACCTTCCACGCTCACTGATCATGTATGTTAATTGTATGCTAATTGCACTCTGCATTTTAGCACAATTAAATCTATACACGCTGTTGTGAACGGCAGATCCATCATTTTTAGAAGGGGGCCGCAGACCAATTTAGGGGCGCCTTCCAACAACTTGGTGGTCTGAAGGGCGCCCTGAAATTCTGACAGGGGCGCCAAAGTGGTCTGAGGGGCGCCCTGTTGTCAGAACAGGGACGCTGAGTGCTTACAGGTTTTATATTGCCGGGCGCCTGGTGGCGCCCGGCGTCGGACCGTGGGGCGCCCTTCTGGCGTTCTGGTGGGGGAGGGCCGCGGCCCCTGCAGCCACCCATTGGATCCGACCCAGGCTGCTGCCATTTGAAAGTCAGTCTCTCTGAGACACAACGCTCATTTCCGATGCATTAGGCTAATTTGTCAAATTAGTGGGTGAAATTGTTTGCTATTTTCGAGGTTTTGCGGAGGTACCTTTGAGAAGTTAAATTATACTATCAGCGAAACTTCCGTCCGATAATGCAATGAGTGAGCTATTTTCTCGGATTAGGTTTTATTGGCTTCGACACTTTCTAGGGCCGAAATAAAGAAACTTAACAACCCTTGCGGCCGAGTGACGATGTGACACGAAATCTACTTTAGAAATACATAAAAAATACGTAACTTTGTAATTTACCAAATAAATATATTATCATGATGTCCGTGCAGCGGGACATATCTAAAATATTAACAATTAACTAAATTTTCCTTCCACAGACATGACAGCACACATTATAGATCGGTCAGCAGATTCTAGATCGACCCACGATTGCACGCAACCCGTCCCAAGTGCTGTCTGAGACCTGGTCGAGCAAAACATCGACCTGAGCCCACGTCACATCACGGCATATCGCGGTCTGCAGAAAAAACGGAGCACGCAACGTCCCTGCACCTATGAGGCTCCTGCCAGACACCATGGCTCACAACTGGCCGGTGCTGCCGCAGACTGCAAACAGTGCGTCAGAACATCTGCATTGTGCCGTGATCTGTATTGTTGTGCTGGCAGTTGAATAGCAAGTATTATGGGTTCGTAGTGCGATGTGAGGCGCTGCTGCTGAAGAAGAGTTTGAGCCGAAAAATCGACGCAACTTTTTTAGATTTGCCATCGGACTACTGTGAAAATCGCGCGTGTGATGGCATATCTTTTGCGTGTTGTTATTGTGGCATGACTCGTCATTTTATTTATCTCATCCTTATTTGTTGCATTTTGTTTTAGCATCCCTGCAGCAATTTCTTATAGACAGACTCCAATAAATTAAGGAAAGTTGTATTTTTGTTATTAAGTTTTTGTTGGCTTCGACACCTTGTCGAGAGTCGATACTTTAAAAATGTTAAATCCAGCTCCGAGGGCTGATAGTGTCCATGTGAGATCTGCCTTTCGGTAAGAGCTACTCAAGATCAATAATATGTGTATACTTCCATTATATTTTACGCTGGATATCTACGCACATATTAGTCACATTTATGTATTACGCATGAAATGCATCTCAATATTTTCGTTACAATTGTAGCCTACGGTCCATGTCGCTCATGCGGGATTCAAAAATTGTTAGGACAGATGTGAGTCCTCGCTCGTGGCTTGGCCCCTCAGTTTCGGTCAAGAAAAGGCCGCCCCGTTTCCCTCCAGTTGAGTTGCGAAACTTGGAAAATTGTTGCCGTGAGAAAGCTTTGACTTTAAAAGACATTGCCTTGTTTTAAGTCTGTGGGTGCACAAATGGATGAAAGCCACAAGAATAGTAGTGAAAACAGATAGACAACAAATTAACATACAGTTATTAATTTTACAAAGACTGCCATCATCCATAGGAGCGAGGTTTGTTTTCTTCCTCTCTATGGTGAGGCAGCGTGTAAAAGATCACTATGTTATTTGTGTCTATCTTCTCCAGCCATTTTTGTTCTGCTGCATGAAATTTGTTTCGCCGCTGGCAACAAATTTGTTCTGCAAACTTAGATCGTGGAACCACTTTTCTGACCCTGCTGCCCCTGTTCTACTCATCTAGCTGACTATTTGTGCCATATTATAGGTAAATCATAGGCAATCTTGGTAAATCAGAGTCAATCTTAGGGTCGAATTTTTTTGCAACTTTAGTACCACGCTTCCCAGCGCTGGACTATGGATGAATTACAAGTTAATGTCCTTCACCGTTTTTTCCTCGCTTTTGAGCATTCTTTCTAACCAAGTATGTCCGTGGAGGATTGGTGTTATCTCTGTCAATAAGACTCCATCTTATTTGTACTATTGCTTCCAAAATAAGCGTCCCGCTGGGTTGACCGGCACAGCAGTTTAAAGGGAATAAAGCGCCTTTGGAAAAGTATGTGGGTTGATGTAGATGGGTGCCCAGATGAGTGGCTCTCATCTCCATCATTTCTCATAACTTTCCCAAGGCGTTATACTCCCTTAAACTGCTGTGTCGGTCACGGGTCAACCCAGCGGGACGCTTATTTTGGAACCAATAGTACCATGCCATCTTTATTTGTAACCGAGAGAGACAAAATACAAAGGTAACGTCCGATGCAACTGTTACGTACGAATTTCATTAGGCACACTGCGGTTTAGAGTCTTGATTGATTTCAGGACTCATTGTTTTTAGTTAATCGATACAAAATAACTTCAGTGATACAATGAACATGGACAATAGACAGTAGTAAACTCCTCCCGGGAGGAGTTAAGAGAAGTTGAAGCAGCCCAGAGCAGCGTTATGGGGGCCACCACGGGAACGATTAGAGGAGTTCAGAGGCGGTATCAGTTGTTTGCGTCNATTTAATGTCCATGTCAATATTGAATGCCCCTGCCGATGTCCATTGACGCCGTTCGAATATGAACAGATATTTTGTTTTAATGAAATGTGTCAAAGTGTTAAAATAGTGTCTAAGTTCCAGTATGCCTGACGATATGACATGCACCTCGTATACGGCCTTGACATGCACTATGCCACGTTCAGTTGAACAGATGCCGATTCGCATTAATAAAAGGTGTAGTAGAGCCATCTCCCATCAAGAGCTGCCGTTATGAATTTAGTGCTGTGCACAATCGGGGCAAACACAATATGGAGTCAGAAAATAAAGAAAATGCTTTGCCGATACATTGCTTTAGGGCAAGTTTGAGCAAGAAGCCATACATGATAATTAATTCCCAGCATTCATTAAGGGAGTGTGCCCTACTCATATTGGCCCATGTGGAGTGTTTGACACTCATCTGAATGAAATTTTTTCTGAATTCTAGCCAACATGTACTATATTTCCCAGAATCATTTTAGTTAGCTGAGAATTCCAAAGTCGCAATAGCACAACTGCAGTCCGAAATTCAATTAATAAATAGGACAGAGAGCTTTTCGCACTAGAAAGCATTGCTCTTAAAATGACAAACAGCTAGCCATATATCTGTAGCCTGGCCAGTGCGCCATGATAGGAACACTTCGCTACTCTGTTATAGTGACCGATCGTTTTGCGTTTTGAAAAAAACAAATGCAAAACAGAATATAAGTAAAAATTCAACTAAAGGGGCTCCAGACGTGAATTTTATCGTAACCAATAATCAAAGCAATAGCTTCTTACCGTAATAAAAATATATTTTACATTTCAAAAAAGTAGGCACAATCCCTTTAAGCTGCTTTTTAGAAATCCTCCCGAGGTGGCACTATCCCTTTAATCCGAGAAAGGTTTGTATGTGTGCAGTTCCCATACAGAAATACAGTATCTGATCTGCGAGAGAACAATGGCCTGAACCAGGGCGGCGACAACGGATGGCGGTTGGTGGTTCCTTAGATCCGATAGACAACGCATAGTGCCGAAACAGCGTCTGGTAATGTTGCAGAGAGCTATCATAGGTCAGACCGAGTTTTTTCATCAGAAACAGGGAGTGAATGGTGATCGCAATATTTTACAGATTGCAATATTTGACAGTAAAGTTGGGGACGTTGCGCAGATTTTGAAATTTTGCCGCGAATGCTCCCATGGATCTGCCCTGCTTGCCCCCCCCCCCCCCAGTCGTGTGAAATTATCGACCCCGCTGAAGGGAGAGGTGATCGGCAGGGGTCCGGGAACGATTTCAAAGCTGGGGGGAAGCAAACCAATTTTGGCTAGCCACCCCATTTTTATTCGGTAGATTTCGACTTTTACTTCAACTGGAGTCATACGGGGATTTTCGTAAATAATACTATGTTGGAACACTTAAACAAACTAAAATAAGTATATGTAATACTATATCATTATACATCACAACGATCGTAAAACAATAGGTAAGGTTTGCATTCATAACAATTTCGGATAGGTACATTTTATCAGCTTTCAAAGCCGGTACCGTTTTAAGGAAACAGATTTCGTCTTTTCTCTGGCAGATATACCGCACTGCACACTTAATATCCTATATGGAAGGAGCCATGGCCCCTGAAATCGGACCTATGTGGAAGGAGTCATAGCCCCTGAAATCGGAAGAAAGTTGATACATTTTTCAATTGAAAAGGAAATCCAAGGAACTTTAAGAAAGACACAAAAATGTTTTAAATTGCACCTATTAAAGCCTAAAGCAGCGAAATCTGTCAAGCGCGTATGGTAATCCGATACGCTTTGGGATTTGGCCTCTAAAAACCACCTATTTGTCGTTCTGAATCCGTCCTTGAACAACGAAGTGTCAAGCAGACAAAGTTGGTAAGGCAACAATTTTCCCACCATCTTTGTTTTTGACCCACCAATGTTGTATTTGACACAAAACTTCCTCAATAATCAACTTGAAGGCATTTTACGTTAAATAGTACATTTTTCAGAAAGGGAACCCAACACGTTAAAAACAATATTATCCCGCTCTGAATCTCACAACTTGCCCGACTTACTTCTTTGGAAACACTTCTGCCATGACCGCTTAACAATTACAGCTTTTTGCAGCGGCGTAGCCACAAGATTTTGAATGGGGGGGGCAGCCAGGTCAGGTGTTTGCCCCTTACTCCCATATAGGGCTGATGTAAAATATTATAGTTCACCTTTAACATGGGGTTCTGAACTGAGATAGGAGATTTGTAGAGCAGATAGAAAAAAGGGTTGTGGTGAAATAATTACCTAGCTACGCTAAGTACCTACTTTTGACAAAGGACAAGAAAGACATGTAGACATGTACTTTTGACAAAGACATGTAGAAGACAAAGTTTTATTTCCCGACACTTCGGCGATAGTATGACATATCTGTTGACGTCAGAATTGCGTCATACGCAAACTCTGCCGCAAACTAACTGTAACCATTACCATATGTACCAATCACAACGATCATAACTGTTGTTAACGTTAAAAGCAGCCTGCGTATATATGCAAGTCCGTCATTATCGTGTGCAACAGCTTTCGTATCCAAGCTATCTTATGCATGGCGTCAAACATTGTCATGAATTTGTCTTTGCCAATGAATGAGAAAAGAGAAACATAACCATTTTTCTACGGATATCCAACTATCGTCCAAAAAAATGCCACATTTTTTTAAGCTCAAAATAATTAAATTGATGATTAAATTTCGTTACTTATATAATTATTAAATTTTAGGACAACTCTCAAGGAAATATATTTCCTTTAAAATCATGCTAAACTGGGGGTGGTGGTAAGGCGATCCTGGAAAGTTCGTCACCCCGATGGCGACGCCCCTGTTTTTTGGCATCAGATTTATAATTTCTTATACAGAACCTCTCTGACAAAGGAAACAAAAGGTGATGAAAAAGTGTGATGTTTGCATAATTTTGCGAAAAAATCACACTTTCAATGTCTTATATGTTTGTTTCTACGAAACGTTAAGATCAGCAGCGCCAAAGTTGGGGGGCGCCGCCCCCGCGGTCCCAAAGTTGGGGGGCAAGCGCCCCCGCTGCCCCCCTGTTTGATCGGGGTGCTGATCGGGACGGGAACCAGTAACATTGATTGAGTGCATTGATTTTGCAGTAGCATTGATCTTTCAAGGGGTAAACATAACATTGTGCCAAGTTCCCATTAGCGTGACAATCTGGAATCCATCAATCCGGAGTGCATTCTGAGTACAACATTTGAATGATAAACATGCATGCTCGGGACATCGCCGCCGTCATCGGAGCGTCTCAGCTCTGCACACTCTGCTGCAGCTGTGTCACGAATCTGCAGGCTTTTGTGTCAACAAACCAGCCCGTCGCATGGCGAAGCGCAGATTGTCCTCGGATAGGGAGTGTGAGGGGGCACTCTAACCACCTGAGGTTAGAGTGCCCCTACTTGAGGGGGCACTCTGGCCGCCTGAGGGGCACTCTAACCACCTGAGGGGCACTCTAACCACCTGAGAGGGCCCTCTTGCCGCCTGAGGCCTATTTCACAAAGCAGAAAAGTTTGTAATTACAATGATTTTATTTGTGATTGCAAAGATTTTTTACAAATGTTTATAATTTGAGTTTCACAAAACCTCAGGGCAGTAAATCTCAGTTTTCTATTTACAAACTTTTTTACACATGGATTGTTTGTATTTTTTGTAAAAACGCGATTTCTATTTCTCAAACGTTGACTCCAGTGAGGAAATGTTTGTAAATACAAACATGTAAATCCAGTGGGCCAGAGGTTCTTAATTTCAGAAACTGCATTGATAGTTGAGTCATTGATGTAGTTTTGCTGTTAAGGTTGTTTATTGCAATTGGTGCGGTTGTTTCCTTGACGATATTGTTAGTGCAATGATTTAGGTTTTGAACCGGATATTAAATGGACGAAGAAAACCTTCTCTTTGGGGACTTTCTCGAGCCCCGGCGTGCTCGAGTGTTCCGACCTATGCAGAACATGACCTTCGAGACGGAGCATGATTTCCGGTGATTTGTTCTTCCAACTTTGTCTTAGTTACATAAGGGAAATGTTATCTTACTTTCAGTGACGGCTCGTAGTCCTCAAAGTATGTGAGGGCCCAGTCCAGAATCACAACGGGAAAGCCGCAGGTGGCTTACAAAATCATTGTTTATATTTTACAATGTTTTGAACAAAGTGTTCATTCATCTTGTTTATTATAGCTATTCCACCACGCCATGCATCTTACGAGGAAATGGAGTTGCGGAGTTTTGTACACGAGATTGAGTGAGCTCTTACCTTCGTGCGCCGGCCTGTCCGCCGTTCAATATTTTCAGCCGCTCTTCTTCCGATCTTTCATCTCGAGCCAATATTTACTCCTATGCTCAGAAATTACGTCAAGGCCCAAAGGCTCTACCTTCAGTCATTACTTACCATAAGGACACATTGCTCGCCGAAAACCACAATAGTTTTAACGCCTAGCCCGCAGCTTCGCCGCTCGATATATCTAAAAACATGTCGGTACCGCGTCAGCGTGCCGGTATCATACGGCCTTGAACGTGCTTTAACCCGGCAGTCACTGGGGTATTTTCTGTAACACCGAGTCACTGGGGGGACTTTTTTAGCCCCCCCTTGTATCGTCGGAACCAATGAGACGATCAAGCTGAATCAAACGGCAATAGATAGCCCAGGAAATTTCATCGACGAAAAATAATTGTTTAATAGAGCTTAGTGCTTGTGCGAGGAACATAGTTGTCAAAATTAACAAACGAAATACCATGACCTTTCCTCGTAGATATTTAAAAAAAGAATCCAAAAGTTATCCAAAATTAAGTTATTATTTTCTAAGTATTTCGGCCACAGGCCTTTATCAATACAGTCAACATTTCGAACGACGCTTTTCTAACTGCCTCTTAACAAAATTAATCCTTCACAATCGTGACAATTATTTCGATCGCACCACCTACAAAATATTTTTTATCACATACAACTAGAATAGCACAATATATTTTAAATTTGAACACGATATTGCCATATAATATTGTTTTATATATAAGTATAACAACTACATGGCAGCAACACATTAGCGTTAATTACACCCATCACGTCTCTATCTACACGCAATCACATATGATACACAAATGTACATGTTCATTCACCGTCCCATTCAATATACATCCAAAATGATTTATACTATATACATATCTATACATTATATGCATACCTATACACAAACCCATACATATACATACAAACATATACGCCATATTCATATACATAAACACATCTACATACCTACAGTCCTATTAGTCCTCTCATATATCTACAACTATAAGAAGCAGGCCAGAGACACGCTGCGTCTAGCTGAGGTCGATGTTGCCCTTATTCAGTACATGAGTCGCGGCGACTTTTGCATCCGGGTTGTCTTGACTTATAATAGACGTATTATTTTCAGGGGAACCATTGAAACGTATCTGTGAGCACCTAGCGTGAGCTCTCTAAAATATGATCACCCATTGGTGTGTCTAAGTTTTATTGCGCATGTCACGTACGTGCTCGTTGAACCTCAGGCGCAATGGTCGCTTAGTTTCTCCGATGTAAAAACCTTCCTAGCTATCCCGCTGACAGATCTGACACCTGATTTCATAGATCACATTCTTCTGTGTGCAATCCCCCGTAAATCCTGTTTTACATGTATGACATCTTTGACCCCCTGGGCATTTGGGCTTACAAAGAGAAGACCTTACTAATATAGTTTTCAGTTTTTCCATATTTTGCCATGCCACCCTGATGTCCAGACCCGACTTTTTTACCTTGCTCTTAATTTTGCACAGGAGCTGCTCATCAACGTAAGGCAAGCATACAAATCCATCAGATTGTAAACTTTTGCGCTTACGTGCACCGTTCGGTGCTATCCTCTGCCTTTGTGCCTCCCCAAGAAGTCTCGAAAGAATGTGTTTGGGATACCCATTTTCCAAAAGTAAAGCCCAAATCTTCCCTATGCTTATTGTCTCTCTTGCTAACTGAAAGAGTTTTAATCTCACGGAAAATTGGACTCCTAGCCATTATATGTTTGGTCAGTGTCGGAGCGTTGATGATAATGAAGTAGATGCCAAAGAATTAGTTGGGTTTGAGTACAGTTCCGTTTCTATTGTTGAACAATTTTCATGGTCTCGATGGTGAATTATGTTCCAAAGAAGCGGTACCCCCGATTCCCCCCGAGCCCCCTCCGAATGTCCAAGGTAAAGTTTTACTGTGTCATGCACTGTATTCATGTGAGCAAGAAACAGCCTAGTTAAAGACTTGCTCCCCATGGTCCAAAAGGCGCTGCCGTAGTCGTCAATTGTATCTCACTAATTAATTTTTGTTTCTGGACATATTCTCCAGAATCGGCCGTTCAAATCCTGTTCAAAAAAGAGTTATGGCTTATTGTGGTCGCAAGGATTCCCCAGGCGATCCAAAGTTTCTGGCATAGGCTGTTCGTGAAGCTAAAAACGTTTTTCATTTGCAGAGCGAGGTCCAGGAGAACTCTCACGTCATCTGGTGTTAGTCCGAATGTGTCCACTTCCTGGAGATGCGTTCTAAGTATTTCTATCACTGCTTCTATCGCCTCCGCTACCGGGATACTCCCATACAGATTTACAACGTCTATGATAAAAAAGATCGCTCCTTCGGGGATACCATGCCTTTCTGTATGAGAGTGGATTCTGTTCAAAAAGTCTTTGGTTACAACTTCTACATAGGGGAAACATCTCGGCCCGTGCGCGAAAGGTTTAAAGAACACCTATCTGATGCTAGACTCCGTAGGCTTAGGTACTGACTCGGTGAACACCGTCTTAGATAACCACATCGGACTAGCAACAAGCAATCAATAATAACGTTGAGCTCAAAATTATGATAGGAAACCGTGACGTCGACTGATAAACAAGATAAGAAGGGCTATATAAACAGTAGGCTGCTCCGCCCGCAGAAAATGCAATTTACCCGACAGTAGCGCCATCTCTGAATTAATTTGTAAACTACCGGCGTTGACGTCAATAGTATGCACCACTGAACGGCCAGCCGCCACCGCCGCATTGCACTACGGGGCAAGAGTGAACAGTGCAGTGCGGATCCAGAGGAGGGCGGCCAGGGGTCATGGCCCCCCCCTTGGCCTCGAACTTGAGGGGCCAAAATACTCTTTGAAAAAGAGTCATCTCTGAGGAAAACTCCCCCTTCGGAAGGTTAAGCTGACCCCATGAAGAGTATTTTAAAGAGTGTTGACACTCTGTAAAACTCTCTGAGGGTGTTTTTATTTTTATCAGTGTACTGTGGTACGTGACGAACAGATGTTGGTCTCTCCTTCGGTCTTCTTTCTGGGCTGGTCTGGTTGATCGCTGATCTTGACGGACGAACAGGTGTTCATCTCTTCTTGAGTCTTCTTTTTGGGCTGGTCTGGTAGATCGCTGGACTTGACGGACGAGTAGGTGTTGATCTCTCCTTGGGTCTTCGTTTTGGGCTGGTCTGGTAGATCAGTTGTCCATTGCAGTCTGAGTCGAGGGAAAAAACGAAGAAATTCTCCTTTTTGCTCCTGAAGAAGTTTATCCAACTTGATGAGTAACTTATGCCGAGCCTGAGAGAGCAGCTCTTCCGTTATTTTAATCCCCTGTTCATAAAGCCAGGGCCATCTTGAATCCTGGTTAAGGTACAAAGCAGAGCGATCCAAACATCTTTTCAGATAGGCCTTAGTCCTGAAGGCACTTCTAATTTCTTCGTTTCTTAGAGTGATCTCCAGTCTGCGTACCATCCTCGGATATTTTGGCGCTTCTGTCGGTACTCACGTTTGTCGTGCGATTGATGATGAAGTTCGGCATGATGCCTAGCTTACGACAGTCGAGGAGGAAGTCTGTGCGAGCAAATGTTATTATATCTCATTATCCTGTAATTTCACTTTGTTGTAATCAATGCTTAGGTAAATACTTTGCATGCTTATTTATCTTCATATTGCTCTTCATATTTGTCATTCATTCAAAGCGACAGTCATACTGGAGGATAACCACATCATTGTGACGGGAGCGAAACTGTTTTGTGATGTTTTGTGGTGTCGTTTAAAAAATAATTTAAAAATGTATACCTGAAGATGGCAATGTTGCCGAAAGCTCGTGTTCTTCTCTGATATCTTTTTTGTTCCAAAAATATATAATTGGCATGTTATCGATCATTTTTACATCTATTTCCTAGGTTTATTCACATCATGATATTTTGCTGTAATCTTCAAAGAAGTGTTTCCTCACTTGCTTTTTTAATGTAAGTTTGTTTCTCGGAACGTCTTCGATGTTTTTAAACATCGCACCAAAAACAGTGTCAGGGGTGCGTAAAGTGTTTCTGTCCTTATGGACAAGGTCGGGACAAAATGTTGCATTCGATGAGGTACCCGGGGGCAAAATGACGGTTAAGAATAATTACTATGCTTTCTGTGAAACCAAGTGATAATCCTTAGAAATACTGTTCGTCAAAATCAAATCAGATTGTATTCTTCATCAGTTATCATAATCACGTCAGTCGGTAATTTATGAACACTTGCTTTGTTTAATTAGCAAGTTGCGTTTCAGCTCGTGATTTCCAATGAATTAGTAATTCACCCATATTTCCGACGAAAAAATGAGCATACCCTATGTAGTCTAAGCATGATGAGAAATACCTATTCTAATGCCGTATTTTCCGCCTTGTGCTTACGTTGCGGAGTTTTTCGAGACTAATCACTTTTTTCGAAGGTATTTCGTCATCCATTGGTCCGGCCGGGGCGGGTATCCCCGGCCCCGCCCCGGCCCCGGGTTTTACTGACCGTCAGAGGATTTTACTGACCGTCAGTGAGTTTTACCAGCGACCAATTCAGTGTCTCACGTGCCTTTAGGGCGTAGGCGATCCTCCAATCACAGAGAAATATAACGGAGTAAAGTAAAGATAGCAGCGTCTGTACTTTTTCCGCACTGGAAAAACACAGTCAACAATTTATGTCTTGACAGGCGCCCACTGCGCCTAAATGTATGTGCCTTTTGCTAGGGAACCTCCCAAAATGATCCCAGCTTAGCTGGCTGGGGTCATTTTTTCATGTCGAACTTTTTGGTCGGGCCACTCAAAGCAATTTTACCACCCATGACAGTATCCCAAAATGTATTGGCGGCACTACATGACAATGCGAATGCTCATGTAATTTCTTAAGGCTGTTGGAATAAAGAAATGTTTTGTCTGCTGGTATTCTTGGATTCTTCGAATTTAAAAATTAGATATTGGTTTAGCATAGTATTATTAATTGTGTTGCTACATAAATATCCTATACTCTGCTCTCGTACAATGTCCGTAAATTAGTATTTTATGTTGAATAAATAACCCATTTATGGGTACAAGTAAGGCTTTTTATCTATTATTCTTACAGCTCTTTTTTGAAATATCTTAATCCTTCTGATGTTTGATTCATAATTCATTCCCCAAATTATTGCGCAATAACATAGATGTGGTAATATCAGCGCGTTATATAACAATATCAGCTCTCGTGCTGATAGTAAATGCTCTTCCCATGATGCCCAAAATTTCTACTTATGGTTGATAAAACATAAGCAATATGGCTATGCCACTACAGATTTTCGTCTACATACATTCGTAAATACCTTACACATGCTGTTCTTTCAATTTTAGTATTTTCTAGTGATATGTTGATATCACTTGAACGACTTCTTGAGAAAATCTTATAACTTGATTTGGATGCATTTAATGATAGCCTATTTGTCTGAAACCACTTTGTGACGATCGGCATCAGTTTGATTTACTTTGATTTGTTAATTGTTCAATACTTTTTGCTTTAATCAAACCGCTGTATTCATCAGCGAATACTAGAAACTGGCTAAATCTGTAGATGTTAGGCATGTCGTTAATGTACATGATAAATAATAAGGGGCCTAGAATTGATCCCTGTGGAACTCCTACAGTAACAGTTTGTCAGAATATATAAATGATTAATTTTAGTTATTTGTTGTCTATTACAAAGTTGAGTCAATTATATCATATAAGGATCCTCTGATCCCAATATAATGTATTTTTCGCTAGAGTATTTCGATGCATACACCATCGAATGCCTTTTTTAGATCTAGGTATAAGATACATGTAATTTCATTTTCTTGCAAATTTTTAGTTATTTCTCATTCATATTGAGCTATCGGCATATTTACGTGCTATGTTTGCTTACGAAATCCCAAATTCGCAAGGGATTAATAAGTCATTTGTTTCTAATATCGGTGACAGTTAAAGAGACACTTTCCACGTCAAAGTAAAATTTGATATGTTAAAGAACAGCCGAATTGATAAGCCACCATGAAGTCCGTCTGTTGAAATTCGCGCCCAGTCGGCCCAATATCGCCGTTCAAAGTTCAGTTTTCTTCCAGCAATGACGGTCGACGAGGTCCGCCACACTTACTTACCAAAAATGATAGCATAAGATAGTTGATGTAAAAATTTGAAGGAAAGTTAATGGCATTATTTTTTACTTTTACAAGGGATTTGATTTCCCAGGCATTAATGGAAGTTTGTCCACCGAGCGTTTTTCTTCATGATATGGTCCTCCGATTCGGAGATACCCCAAATGGAAAGAGTCTGTTCACGTTCCATGGCAACGACTCAAGGCGGCAGATGCTGGTAGATCAGGAACCACAATGTATAAGCGCATCGGCGTCTCATCCAATTGCAATAGCGTCAGCTGACGGTTGGTCAGTTCAAGTACGTGCGTCAAGTTAGCAACATATTCGCAAATTCAAATTCATATTCAGAAAAAAAAAATCGATATTCCGGTTCAGCGAACTATCCAGAATTGTCTGAAAAAACATCAGAAAAGACAGTACTTGACCTTCTCAATGCCATGAGCACAAAACCTAAGCATGGCACGCCCTAACAACATAGTTATGGGAGGTCAAAGTTCAAGGTCATTTGAAGCGGACTATTCAGATTTGTCTAGAAGCAACATTACAGACAGAGTTTGACCTCCTGAATACGATGATTACAAAATCTTAGCGTGGCACGTCCTATCAACAGAGTTATGGGAGGTCAAAGATCGGAGTCATTTGAATCGATATTCGGTTTCACAGCGGACTATTCAGATTCATCTAAAAACATCACTACTAATAGTGTTTGAGCTCCTTAATACCATGAGTATAAAATTTAAGCGTGGCACGACTTAATAACCGAGTAATAGGAGGTCAAAGGTCAAGGTCATTTGAAGCGGACTATTCAGAATTGTTTAAAAACATCACTACAGGCAGAGTTTGACCTCTTGAATACGGTGCGCACAAAATCTAAGCGTGGCACGCCCTATCAACAGAGTTATGGGAGGTCAAAGGTCACGGTCGTCAAGTTCGCAAACCATTGATCCTGAACATAAGGTTCCAACCTTGGTTTGAGAAACGCCCACGGTTTACAAAAAGGTTCGGTCCGGTCCGATCTGTCTTGCTCGTGCGTGGGTGGTTGTTGCGTCTTGCGCTGTATATTGTTAAATGTTGAAACAAGCTTGCAGTTGCTATTAATCTGTCATCCAGTCAATTAACGGCATTATTTTGGATACTGCTAGGTGTTTTTGTGTGGGGGCTTATCACTATAAAGTATAAGATAGCAAAGTTGTAATTTCTGGCTACAACCAGTGATCAAGAACCAGTAAAAAAAACTGGCATTCTGTTGCTTCTAAATTTACAATATTTTGCCCATTTAAACTCAGTTTTGGACTTTGTTTTTTGTCTAACTAGCCTATCCTTATATACCTACCCAGCCAATATCATTATTTAGTGCATAACCGAAAACTGTTTTTCCATTGACCTTGTCCTTAAAGGAAATAGTTCACCTTTAACATGGGTTTTGAACTGAGATAGTGAAGAATGTGGGCCCTACGCACCTGGGCAGAGGCTATGCAGTAATCTTACGTGACTACTTCCAAATATCTGATTGGCTGAGCCACGTTAGATGTTGCAGAGAGTACGCATATAGTTTTGAGAAAAAAAAATGTACGACCTTCTGTCCTGAATCGGTGAGATCAGAGATGTATGTCTATTTTTGACATTATGAAAAGAAGCTGTATTTCAAAATATAGTGACATAGCGGTGTAGTTAAACAGTAGCGTAGCAGTGTAGTTAATACACTCCCAAGAGTGCAAATGCACTACTTAGTCTCAGGTAAATGACCATGCATTTAACTCTTGAAAAATATGTACTTGCGCTCCGAATAGCCAGTCTTCGGCCGTGCACTCAATCGTTGTATGCACTTGTGACATTACAGATTCAGTTTATGAACTCGCCTTGGGCTAGTTTATAAACTGAATCGCTTATGCCATTCATGCCTAAAATTAGAATAAGATAATGATATTGTTACCCAATCATCAGTACCTAGCTGAAGCACTAGTGGTCTAGTGGCTTCACTTGCTCGCTCTGCGTCACCAATTCAATTTGATGGAGATTTAATTTTGGACTTGTTAGAATTGTTGTCATTCAGGTTCAGAGCTGGTGGTTCAATGTTGTCTTAAGTTGTCCTGGTAGTAGCAGCATGCCAGTGGGATAGGTCAGGGAGTTTGTGGTGCTAACGCCTTTGACATAAGTGATACACGGCAGGCTACAGGAAGGTCCTGATGGTGGCAGACTGCAGAGTGATATTGGGTGGGATCAGTGAGCTCCTGGTTGTGACAGAACTACATGGTGGGGGGTGGGTCAGTGAGCTCCTGAGGTTGGCAGAGTGATATTGGGAGGGATCAGTGAGCTTCTGGTTGTGACAGAATTACATTGGGTGGGATCAGTGAGCTCCTGATGGTGGCAGAGTGATATTGGGAGGGATCAGTGAGCTCCTGGTTGTTGGAAGAACTCATTGGGAGGAGTTCAGTGAGTCCTATAGTGGCCAGAGTGATATGGGAAGGATCAGTGAGCTCCTGGTTGTGGACAGAACTACCTTGGGAAGGGGTCAGTGACTCCTGAATGGGTGGCAGAGTGATATTGGGAGGGATCAGTGAGCTCCTGATTGTGACAGAACTAACATTGGGAGGGGTCGGTGAGCTCCTGATGGTGGCAGAGTGATATTGGGAGGGATCAGTGAGCTCCTGGTTGTGACAGAGCTACACTGGGAGGGGTTAGTGAGCTCCTGATGGTGGCAGAGTGATATTGGGAGGGATCAGTGAGCTCCTGGTTGTGACATAACTGCTTTGGGAGGGGTTAGTGAGCTCCTGATGGTGGCAGAGTGATATTGGGAGGGATCAGTGAGCTCCTGGTTTGTTACAGAACTACATTTGGGAGGGGTCAGTGAGCTCCTGAGGTGGCCAGAGTGGATATTGGGATGGGATCGTGAGCTCCTGGTTGTTGACAGAACTAACATTGGTTTGAGGGGTCATGTGAGCTCCTGATGGGTGCAGAGTGATATAGGGGGATCAGTGCGCTCCTGGTTGTGACAGAGCTACATGGTGGGGGTGGGTCAGTGAGCTCCTGATGGTGGCATAGTGATGTTGGGAGGGATCAGTGAGCTCCTGGTTGTGACAGAGCTACATTGGAAGGGGTCAGTGAGCTTTTGATGGTGGCAGAGTGATATTGGGAGGGATCAGTGAGCTCCTGGTTGTGACAGAACTACTTTGGGAGGGGTTAGTGAGCTTCCTGATGGTGGCAGAGTGATATTGGGAGGGATTAGTGAGCTCCTGGTTGTGACAGAAACTACATTGGGAGGGGTTAGTGAGCTCCTGGTTGTGACAGAACTACATTGGGAGGGGTTAGTGAACTCCTGATGGTGGCAGAGTGATGTTGGGAGGGATCAGTGAGCTCCTGGTGTGACAGAGCCACATTGGAAGGAGTCAGTGAACTCCTGAATGGTGGTAAGTGATATGGGAGGGATCAGTGAGCTCCTGATGGTGGCAAAGTGATGTTGGGAGGGATCAGTGAGCTCCTGGTTGTGACAGAGCTACATCGGGAGGGGTTAGTGAGCTCCTGGTGGTGGCAGAGTGATATTGGGAGGGATCAGTGAGCTCCTGGTTGTGACAGAGCTACATTGGGTGGGATCAGTGAGCTCCTGGTTGTTGACAGAACTAGCATTGGGAAGGAGTTCAGTGAGCTCCTGATAGTGGCAGAGTGATGTTGGAGGGATCAGTGAGCTCCTGGTTGTGACAGAACTACATTGGGAGGGGTTAGTGAGCTCCTGGTGGTGTCAGAAGTGATATTGGGAAGAGGATTAGTGAGCTCCTGATTGTGACAGAACTACACTGGGAGGGGTCAATGAGCAACCTGAATGGTGGCAGAGTGATATTGGGAGGGATCAGTGAGCTCCTGGTTGTGACAGAGCTACATTGGGAGGGGTCAATGAGCTCCTGATGGAGGCAGAGTGATGTTGGGAGGGATCAGTTAGCTCCCATGGTTGTGACAGAACTACATTGGGAGGGGTCAAGTGAGCTCCTGATGGTGGCAGAATGATATTGGGAGGGATCAGTGAGCTCCTGGTTGTGACAGAACTACATTGGGAGGGGTTAGTGAGCTCCTGATGGTGGCAGAGTGATGTTGGGAGGGATCAGTGAGCTCCTGGTTGTGGCAGAACTACATTGGGAGGAGTCAGTGAGCTCCTGATGGTGGCAGAGTGATATTGGGAGGGATCAGTGAGCTCCTGGTTGTGACAGAGCTACATTGGGAGGGGTCAGTGAGCTCTTGATGGTGGCAGAGTGATGTTGGGAGGGATCAGAGACCTCCTGGTTGTGACAGAACTACATGTGGAGGGGTTAGTGAGCTTCTGATGGTGGCAGAGTGATATTGTGAGGGATCAGTGAGCTCCTGGTTGTGACAGAACTACATTTGGAGGGGTCAGTAAGCTCCTGATGGTGGCAGAGTGATTTTGTGAGGGATCAGTGAGCTCCTGATGATGGCAGAGTGATATTGGGTGGGATCAGTGAGCTCCTGGTTGTGACAGAACTACATTGGGAGGGGTCGGTGAGCTCCTGATGGTGGCAGAGTGA
>VOPJ01006011.1:0-63043 GCA_014673585.1 Semibalanus balanoides
ACTGACCGGTCCCGGACACGTCCCCTTCAGCGGACTGACCGGTCCCGGACACGTCCCCTTCAGCTGACTGACCGGCCCCGGACACGTCCCCTTCAGCTGACTGACCGGTCCCGGACACGTCCCCTTCAGCTGACTGACCGGTCCCGGACACGTCCACTTCAGCTGACTGACCGGTCCGACACGCCCCTTTCAGCCTGACTGACCGGTCCGGACACGTCCCCTTCAGCTGACTGACCGGTCCCGGACACGTCCCCTTCAGCTGACTGACCGGACCCGGACACGTCCCCTTCAGCTGACTGACCGGTCCCGGACACGTCCCCTTCAGCTGACTGACCGGTCCGGACACGGTCCCTCAGGGACTGACCGGTCCCGACACTCCCTTCAGCTGACTGACCGGCCCCGACACGTCCCTTCAGCTGACTGACCGGTCCCGACACGTCCCCTTCAGCTGACTGACCGGTCCCCGGACACGTCCCCTTCAGCGGACTGACACGGTCCCGGAACACGTCCCCTTCAGCTGACTGACCGGTCCCGGACACGCCCATTCACTGACTGGACCGGTCCGGACACGTCCCCTCGCTGACTGACGGTCCCGGGAACAGCGTTCCCCTTCAGCTGACCTGACTGGCCCGGACACGTCCCCGTTCAGCTGACTGACCGGTCCCGGACACGCCCCCTTCAGCTTGACTGACCGTCCGGACAGCGTGCCCTTCAGCTGACTGACCGGACCCGGACACGTCCTTCAGCGGACTGACCGGTCCCGCACACGTCCTTTCAGCTGACCGGTCCCGGACACGTCCCCTTCAGCTGACTGACCGGTCCCGGACACGTCCCCTTCAGCGGACTGACTGGTCTCGGACACGTCCCTGCCGGCAGACGCACATTGAGAAGATGCTGGAGATGCCGTCCATCCGCTGCCGCTGGCAGGAGAAGTTCGGCCGCGAGCCTGCCGAACACGACGTCGACCGCATGTACACCAAGTTTGTGCCGAAGAACATCGCGGCGCTCGAGGAGCACGTGGACGTGATCACAAACGTGCCGCAGACGGTGGAGGAGCTGAGGGAGCGTGGCATCAAGATCGGCTCCTGTACCGGCTTTGTACGGCCCATCATGGACAAGCTAATGGTGAGTGACTGACACAGGTCGCCGCAGTCAAGGCCTTATAACCGCAGTACTGGCGGGCGACAGCAGGCTTTTAACTGCGACACCAACAAATGCCCACAGCCACAAGTCAGGACCAGCTTGGTATCTCCGATATGGCAAGGATATCGGAGAGAAAGGATACCGAGTGAGATGCCCTCAGTTTAGTCATGTTGTATTTTAATTAAGTTAGATAGAAATGTAAAAAAGTGTTTCAGGACGAAATAGATGAGGTTTAATATTTTACTGTGGCGTTGCGACAGGTTTTTGAACTCCTAAAACATAAATGAAAACCAAGTATCTGGGTACTTCTGAGCCCGAGACAAATGCTGTTTTCGCTTTCAAGTAAGCTCTGATATAGGGTCGAGTGGGGTAAAGCACTATCCTTGTGGATAGGCGTATTCAGGGGATGCAAAATTGGTGGATTTTCTGATAACAAATATGCGCTGTTCGTTATTGTTTGGGACGATATGAATGTCATTTGTGGTCTTTTTTGCTGTTATTTGTTAAGTATAATATATGCGCATAGGCTGATCGAGGTAAACATCGTAGGGGCACCATGTGCCTAACACCTTTTGGCATCTTACTAATTTTAAATTGGACCTTATTTGACGGTGGGTATCGCCTCCCATTTTATTTACCTGAGTGCGCCTCTGCCCCCAACTATGTACAATCCAAGTATTTATGATGTATATTCGAGTGACATTCCTGATCCACTTATTGCAACGCAAACTACAAAAAAGTATGCGTCGCACAACACTGCATTCGTAACTGCCTCCCCAAAACATGAGCCTGGCACCGACTCTGCTCAGCCGATTTTTTGTTTCTTCAAAATTTTGACACAAGACGCGTAATTCAATTTTAGGAAAAATTGACAAGTTTCAAGACGCTAGGCCTAACAGTTTAGAAGCGGCAAGCGAAAAACTATCGGGGGCAGAATCTCCCCCCCCCACAAGGAATAGGGTTAAGGTTCCAAAGATCATTCACATGTCGTCTTCAAAGGTAAACAAACAGGGTAGACATAGTCTGCCGAATAATAGCCGTTTTCACGAAGGATTATTGCGCTGAAAAGATTATAATTTCTGAAAAGCTTGCAATCGTAAAAGTTTTAGTATAGTGTGTATTATTGATTTAGGTGAAATAACTATTCAATAGTTATGAAACATTTATTGAGCTCATAACAAGTTTATGATATAAAATTTGCCGTTTTGAAAGCGAATATGCGTCTAGAGTCCATTCGTCCAGTTTCACATACCAAGTTTCAGTCGGTGGCATACAACAAAATGACGGCACCAGCTGCCCTGAGGGCGGCATCTGCCTGAGGGCGGCATCTGACCAGAGGGCGGCATCTGACCAGAGGGCGGCACCTGGCCAGATGCCGCCCTTTGGTCAGGCATCGTCCCTTTGTCATATGCTGCGGTCGTCCCTATATCTAGATCTATATATATATAGCACATACAGGCAAGCGCATAAGTTGTACAGCTTAGCCGCTCAAACGTGGTTGGCGTCTTACCCAGGTGTCTTACCCCCACTCTACCTTCCCTTACAATTGCATTTTATGTCTTTGTTTCCCTATACATAGGCTCTAGTCACATACTGAGTATCCACACGTGATACCTTAATTGTTCCTCTAGGATTGAGCGTCCTCTAAAGTGTACCGTGATTTGACATCCCATTGAGTTTTCGACAGCCCCTCAATGCCCGGGGGTGGAGTTTATTCGCCGTGACAGAGAGGCCACCTGGTCACTGTCACCAGCCAACGTAACTCGGCTCCTCCGTAACGCCGCCGGGCGACACCGCTGTCCTACTACTACACAATACCCGGGGTGGAGTTTACTCGCCGTGACAGGGAGAGCCACCTGGTCACTGTCACCAGCAACGTAACTCGGCCCTAGTAACGCGCCCCGGGACGACAACAGCTGCCCCTACTACACATCAAGTCGGCGCGCCTATGGAAATGTGTATACATTAATGTAACGTTCTGAAGGTGTGGCAAGTCACACCGGACACCGTCCTGGACTGACAGGGGGGGGGGCGGAAACACGGGAGACAAGCGGCGTCTCTCCCAGCAACTGTCGGGTCATCGCTGCCGCTGCTGCAGCAGTCAGTACGCTGCATACGACTCTGCAGGGCGTTACCGGGCGGCGACACGCGGCCATAAGGACGGCTATCGGACGCCGGCCTGGCGACCCGACCCGGTTATAAGGCCTCGCCCGACCCACTGTCATGGCGCAGCGTCTCACTGACGGCCGGTGCCTTGTCAATGCTGTTCTGATGTCTATCGGCGCCGCTGGACACAGTTACGGTGAAGCAAAACAAATTGGGGGCTGTAAATATATACAACCGTGGTGACACTACCTGCATGCATCGATCTGTTTGATTATTACCGAGCGGCTTCTCGTAAACTTACTATACAAATTTACATTCGACCCGACCCGTCACGACCACACCACGCTTTTGGGAAGCAAATATGTTTTTTTTTCAGCACGGGCTACAAAACTGTTATCTCAGTTCAAGGACTCATGTTGATGGTGAACTATTTCCTTTAAATGGCATTGCACGCAGCGGAACCCAAGTCACTATGCACATGCGTACGTGTTGACTATTTCTTCATATCTCGAATCAAACTTCCCAGCCATAGGCGTAGAGGCTCATATTAACCCAGCCAATGCCGGGTTAAACCCAGTCAATGCCGGGCCAGCATTGACTGGGGTCTCAGCCGAACACCATTGCCGGAGGGGGAGGGGTGTTAAACGCTCCCCTGGTTATCTTCCGAACCAATAATCCTAGTGAGGCGGAATTCAAAAGTTTTCAATGAGACAAATATTAAACATAGTCAACAACGTCAAATTGAGGTCAATTTTAGGTCACGGTCAGATAAAAGGTCAAAATCGACGTATTTGAGTGTTTCCATCCAAAGCCTTCTATTGCGACTATGATCACCCGAAGTGCTCTTATAGGTATGATACACATCTCGCATAAGCTCAAGTGAGATTGTTGGCAAAGGTTAAGTCAGGTCCCAAAAGGTCACTATGTGCAAAATATATACGAAAGTCATGCGCCTCATGTTGTATGGGCTATTTCCATGTCTGATTTGATAGTAGCAGTTTTCACGATGGATTATTGCGCTGAAAAGATTCTGAATCTTTCTGAAATGTTTTAAAATGGTTTGGCATGCAAGTTTTAGTATATCATATACTAAAAGTTTTTTTTTCTCAAATAAATTTAGTCTGAACGTTTTGTATGGACTGATTTCCAAAGTCAGGACCCACGCTAAGCAGAGCTTGTTGCGCAAGCCCTGACCCCACCACCCAATCGTGCAATTCCTGTTGGTCGGCAGAATTTAGAGACGAACGTTGTACGTGCCCGACATACCTGGACACGGTCCGCCCCGCTCACTGACATCACCTGGCCTTGAGTGCGACCGCTGCCACCGGCCGCAGGCCATCCCAGTCAAATAATGCGCACCGAGCAAATAATGCGCACCATCCCAGCAAATAGCGAGCACCGAAGCGACTCGAACCCGGGCTGCCACTACCGGGATAGGTAGGTCCAGCGCTCTCCCACTGAGCTACAGCCACAGGGGCGGACTCCCACTGAGCTACAAGGCCTAAATTACTGATTTAGGCGATATTATTACTATTCAATAGTTATGGAAACATGTATTGAGCTTATAACAACTTTATGATACAAAATTGTATGTTTTTAAAGAACATATGCGTCTAGAATCCATTCGTTTAGTTTAGCACAGGGGCGCAGCCAGACCTTCAGAAAGGGGGAGGGCATGATGGGCCAGTCATGGTGGGCCCCCACCCAAAAAAACTATTCCTGAATATAAAAAACTATACGGATCTCGGCCACTATATTTTGTGAGGGCCCCTTTTTAAAATGAGTTTATTTCATTTTGTGGTGAGCTAGATTAGACCAGAACCGTCAGGCTCCTTAGAGAGGCCCCTGAACTAGGCACTGTCAGGATTTCGTCCGGGGAGGGGGCGGCACCTCAAAAGGGACCCTTCCCGACCGTTGAAAGGGCCAAACAAAACGGATAAATGTACACGTTTCAAGGATGGATAATGCAAAATAAATTTATTTTGATCTTTGGCCTGACCGTGACCTGACATGCGACCTTAATTTGAGATTTTCGAAGGTGCTTTAGATTTGTCTCAATGAGCGCTTTCGAATGCCGCATTACGCGTTTCGCTGCGATAATTGGTTCGGAAGATAACCAGGGGGCGTTTAACGCCCCCTCAGTCAATGGTGTTCAGATCAGACCCCAGTCAATGCCGGGTTACAGCAGCGAACCCGACTCACCGTTACATAGTTATTGAGTTGCCTTGAGTTGGACAAGTGCACGCCCGAGGGTTATCGTGAACGGCTTGCATTTCGTTTCTGAGAAGTCTGCATTAGACAGATGACGGGCGGAGCCGGCCGGCCAGTCTGCATCATCTCCCCGCAGCAGCCGACCGGCCGGTCACGCTGAGATATCGTTCTCTGAACTTGTCTCACTGATCATCGGTACACTGCATACCAAACACAGAGACAGAGTCAGTGCTGCAACGACGTACGGTCGAACACAGACAGATTCAGTGCTGCAACGACGTATAACGGTCAGCAAATGGAAGGAAACACTGGCGGATCCAGACTCTCCGAGGGAGGGGGGGGGGGGCATCTTTTTAGCAGGCAAAAAAGGATCCAATTTCTTATCTCCGGATCTGGGCTGGTCACCGTTTTTTTGGTATTCGAGTTAAAAAGATGCACTTTTCGAAACCAAAAATCACTTGTTTTGTTCTTTCTTTGAGATTTTTTATCGTTTTTTTTTTTAACAACACACAGTTAAAAAGCGATATTCCGTAACATATAGGTACCCATATAAGTCATAATAACGTATATCTCATACCAACTCGTAGGGGCGTTACAGATAGTTATTGAGTCAAGGGACAACAAATTGTACCCGATTTTTTGCTGAGTGTATCTAAGCCTTTTCAACATTTGTAATGCAGATTAAAAGTAAATTGGTACACTGAAAAATCGTTACATGAAGTTCAATTGGTAAAAAAATCAGGCAGTTGTCTCAAGCAGTTTCGCTGCTACACAGTTTTGTGTAGAACCTGCTCAACAGCTCAATATGCCATCCGCGCTTGGACCGGCAGATCGCAAGTAGCTCAGAGAAGTTCCGGGTCACTTCTGCAAGTGCACGGGTCTCTTCCGTGATATTTTGTGCGATGGACTCAATGGCGTTCTTCAGCTTTTGAATTGTTCTTGGTTTACTTCGGTAAACGTTGTCCTTCAGATAGCCCCCACCCACATGAAAAAGTCAAATAGATTAAGGTCCGGTGAGTGAGGTTTTCTGTTCGGTGGGAGATGATGCGGCTTCCGGAGTGAGCTTGAAGCCATTCCATGGCTCTTTTGGCAATGTGAGGGGTCTTTTGGCATGAATGCGATATGGGAATAGCTTCAGCTCTAGTTGCACACATTACTTTCACGACGTTGTGACAACGTTTTCACGACGTAATTACGTCGTATGAATGTTGTCCTGACGTTGTCAACGTTGCCATGGTTATATGCTACTAGGGAGGTACAGACGCCCGATCCTCCACAGCGAGCTGTACGATATCCCAAGTGCCTGACGGTGTCGGCGAAGGGAACGTTTTGGGCTCTGCTTTAAGGCGTCATCAACACGTTGCATGTTTGCATTTGTTCGGGCACTTTATGGACGCCCAGAAAACTATGCTTTGGCGTTATGGACAGTTTCTTTCGCTTTGCATTTCTCGACCAGCTTCGAAATGGTAGTTATAGAAGGGGGCTACGTTTAAACTCTCGCTTAAACTGTCTCTGCACAGCGAGTACTCACTTGAGCTCCATGTGAAGTTATATAATTCGCCACCTTTGGTTGAAAGGCAATAACATGACAGCCGGTGACCCGATTTGTCCCAAACTGTGACATAATAAAGACTTTGAAGTATACATTTAGCGAGAACAAATAAATCACGTGTACGGTACCTGCACGTGCTTGTGTTTTATTACACATCTTTTTCCGACACTTAGTTATGAATCACATGGTACCAAGATAATGCAGACAAAAAATATGACACCCAGCTCCCTCTGTCGGCAGCCGGCTGACACCCAGCGCCCTGTCAGTTAACAGCCGGCTAACACCCAGCTCCCTCTGTCGGTTAGCTGCCGGCTGACACCCAGCTCCCTCTGTCGACAGCCGCCTGACACCCAGCGCCCTCTGTCGGTTGGCAGCCGGCTGCGGCTACACCCAGCTCCCTCTGTTGGCAGCCGGCTGACACCCAGCGCCCTCTGTCAGTTAGCAGCCGGCTAACACCCAGCCCCTCTGTTGCAGCCGCCTGACACCCAGCGCCCTCTGTCGGCAGCCGCCTGACACCGGCTGACACCCAGCTCCCTCTGTCGGTTAGCTGCCGGCTGACACCCAGCGCCCTCTGTCAGTTAACAGCCGGCTGACACCCAGCTCCCTCTGTCGGTTAGCTGCCGGCTGACACCCAGCGCCCTCTGTCAGTTAGCAGCCGGCTGACACCCAGCGCCCTCTGTGGTTAAGCTGCCGGCCTGACATCCGCCAGCTCCCGCTGTCGAAGCCGCCTGACAACCCAGCGCCCTCTGTCGGTTTGGCAGCCCTGGCTGACACCCAGCCCCCTCTTGTTGGCAGCCGGCTGAAACACGCATCAGCGCCCTCTGTCAGTTAGCAGCCGCTGACAACCGCTTCAGCGCCCTTCTGTCGGCAGCCGCGTACACCAGCGCGCCCCCGTTGCAGCCGCCTGACACCCAGGCTTCCTCTGGTCCGGCAGGCCGATCGCGCTCGCAAGGTTTATTCAGTGCGGTACTGTGTCGAGTCGCAGCTAGAGCTCGATGGAAGGGCGCCGGCTCGCTGTCGTGCCCTGAGGCACATGGTGTGGCTGAACGCCATCAAGCTGAACGTCAGCCCGATCGAGGCCATCGTCAAGGTGGACGACACCGTCGACGGCATCCGCGAGGGACTCACTGCCGGCTGCTGGACCGTCGGCGTCGTCAAAACGGTTAGCAGAGACATCTGGTGACAGGGTGGCCAACTACAGGTTCGCTCCGCCGCTGTACGCTGTGGATAGAGGTGGAATTTTGATATGTATATTGTATACCCAATTATCCATTACCCATGTAATATGTATGAAATAGCATCAGGTAATCCATGACATACCACTATTTAACCGAGACATTGCCATTCTTCTAACACGTTAGCCCCGTGGGATTTTTTTTTTCTTGGAGTTCTCAGGAGCTGTAAAAAAGTATTAGTGCATGGCTGAAGACTGTTTTCCTATTGACCATGTGCTTAACTGTATTGCGGTGTAAATTAACTGAGTGTTTACAATACGTTTCTCAAAAGTGTTTTATCATTTGCCATTACGGTTGCCATGCATATAACAGCAAATCAATCGTGCAGTGGGTCGACACACACACACATAATTACAACATCGTAAGTCACATCGTCGTTTAAAACTTATCGTTAATGTACAAATTCGTAACAGACAGATCGATACAAAGCAAGCAACTCACTTGAAAAACATCATGAGCACGTTCATACATCGCATGAAACGATATATTTTCAGACACTTCGGCTACACTGCTCCACCTAGGCTACGACATTTAGTTGAACTGCGACTGTTTTCACGTTTAAATTTCGGTCTATGCTTGTATATGTATAGTTAAAGATTTATAATATAGACCTAGAGGTCAAAATCAGGAGTTACTTTTATACTAAAAAAATTTAAAATCATCAAAATTGAAGGGCGTTCGCTTCCAATGAATGATCTCTAACTGAAGAAGCTTGGGGGCTAAATAACCATTATATACTGGATGACTTATAATGATATACAACTGACTTATACTGAGTATTGATGACTTACTGAGATACTGATGAACTGATATACCTAATGACATCCTATACTGAATGACTAAAAGGGATGTTCACATTTAAACCATAAAATTTGAGCTTGAGATGGCCAAGTTTGTTTGGATTTCCTGAAATTAAGTATTTTGGTAGAAGTTAAAACACCCACAGAGGTCTACTCGAAGATTAGAGTTTGGTTTTGACATCTGCAAAAATAAGGCCCTAGTGTATTAGGGTAGCCTCTTAAAGCGGATGTCGTCATCCCTTTTTATCAAATGTTGATGAAAGTAGACTTGTTNTTCAGCCCGTCTGCAACTGAACTGTACCCAGGGGCGTCGCGGACAATTTTTGAGTGAAGAGTCGGCTGAAAAGACAAACAAGATGTACCCCTATTTTCTGCCTGTATTCAAACCCTTTCAGTATTTGCAATGTTGATTTTCCTGTTAAAGTATAGATACATGTTATTTAGCGCCGCAAAGCGGCGCATTTTTACGGTTTATTTAGCCTGGTAAGCCCCATAAATAAAGGCGGTGTAGAGGATATGAGTAGGTTGTATAGAAGATATGAGTAGGTTGTGTAGAAGATATGAGTAGGTTGTGTATGTAGGATATGAGAAGGTTGTGAAGAGGATATGAGTAGGTTGTGTAGAGGATAACCTGGGCCTTGTAAAGGATAAGAAGCTAAAATGTTATTCATCCAATTCAGCATTACGATTAACCGAAAACGATGAAAATGGTCACTGATGTGACGCCGCGAAGCGGCGTGAAAAAGTTTGATTTTAGGTCGTTTAACATAAAAATTGTTACATTGAAACCAGACCGTGAGTGGAGCCAAGCCTCAGGTGACCCCCTTTTCCTGTCTGCTCATCTCGGTGTGATGCAAATTATTAGTGCCTGGGGCCAGCAATTACCGCCAGGGAGAGAGCCTTTGCGAGACACTTATGCCATTAATTCCCCCATTTTACAAATTTGCAATACGCAACCTAAGTGTGACGTCATAAAAGTAGCATGGCATACTCAGCTGACGACGTAGTGTTAAAGGCCGTAGGTCATAAGTTGTTCCTCAATTCATCGGAAAACGGCTTAGTTGTTAGTTATGTGAGATACATCACGTTATTGAAGGACATCTGCTCTATTTTTTTCAATAACAAAAAGGTAGATTTATTGCGAGAATGAAGCGAAATTAAGCTAAGAAAGAACACGCTTCGTTTTTGGCGCACTTGTGACAAAATATTTCCTCACATAGCGTTTAAATTTGCAGCCGTTACTGCGTCTTATTACGTCATATCATGTATCACTGTTGATTTGTTCACTCTTAAGTTGTTTTTCTCATGCAATTTACTTAAATATAGCTCAATTAAATACATAAAGGCAATATAATTTCTTCTTTGTGTTTTCAGGAAAACTGCTGGCAATTATGACGTATGAGTATCACTCTAACACGAATTACGAAGCAGCGTTAGCTTAAAACTAGCTTTAAAACTTCTTAAATAAATGATAAATAATAGCTTAATCCATTTCGTGGCCTCTCAATGCTAAGCTGAACTTAATTTAACGGGAAAAACTAATTACTTTTTGTCTCTATGGCCTTTAACACTACGCAGTCAGCTGAGTATGCCACGCCGTCAGCTGATTGTATCAAATGACGTCTCGACTTAGGTTGCGTATTGCGAAACATGTCATTTCGCGACGGCGCCATTTTTTTTTTGACTGGATGGATTTATTTTGACTGCTGCAAAGACAATTTTTACGATAAATTTACAGAGGCCGACCGTTTGTCAGACCATTTATCCGACCATATATGATGTATCCAACATGGAGGGGGGGGGGCATGGCCCCTTGGCCCCCTGGCCCCCTGGATCCGACCCTGAACAAGGGCAATTCTTCTGGCGCTGCCTGGTTAGAATGACTTTAAAATGTCTTGAGTTTTGGGTCCCTGTCATTTTTTATGACTCCCCTGCCTCAAAGCATGACACGCCCGGTTCGAGTCCAATGACATTCCTGCAGACGCACGTCCGAAGGAAACTGGAATATCTGCCGTGACGCCTGTATCAGTCACCTGAGATGCTGCAGTTCTGTCTTATATGACCTTGGTTCTGTCACGTGACCGGCGATCCTCCCGGGACACCCACTGCATCCCCTCCCTCTCCCATCCGACCCTCCCCCTCTCGGCCCCGGGCGGGGCGGGGCAGGCAGACGGCTAACCGCCACCGGCCTCCCTACCGTACCCTCCCTCCGTACCGTACCCTCCCTCCGTACCGTACCCTCCCTCCGTACCGTACCCTCCCTCCGTACCGTACCCTCCCTCCGTACCGTACCCTGTATTCCGGCAGTGGCGATGCTAGTTTTCAAAATATGTGCCTAAAAAGTAGCAGGACAATTATCATTGAAGCCTTGACCCAATCCCACTTACATGCATGCGTTTAGATTTAACCCTCGCCGTTTCTCACCTTCGCTGTACGGGGCCCTGACAGGCACCCCTGTTAACTTCGGAACCAAACAACATTGAGCAACGCGGTAAAAACCAGCATGTCATGTGAGGAATCTAATGGTATATCATTTTTTTTTTGTTTCAGGTCAACGGGTGACCTTCCAGGTCAAGTGAAAGACATAAAATAGACCAAGTCCAAAAATAACGATTTTGCTCAGACCGTCGTAATTATCAAAGTTATGAAAATAAGGTTAGCGTTAGAGTTGCTGGTCTTTGAATTAGCTATCTTACCATATACCGATTTTTAGGTCTGGGTTAGTTAAAGGGATTATACGGGTTTCCGTCCTGAAAGGAAATGCACTCTTTTGCAGTTGTATGTGCTTTAAAACACGTTTTAAGACATATGAGAGTGACCTTCGTTGCTCATTTAATCCATTATTTCAGAATTATCAGCGTTTAAACTTTGACTTTTTCAAGACTTGTATCTGATAACGATACTTGATCGGGGTTAATGTCCACCACTTTTTAATATCTCTATCCTTGGGCCGGCGCCCTTTGGCCCGGGCGCCGTAAGTAGAGACGGCTGCTATACCTCAGCAAGTACTGCAAAAAGTACGCGGTGGCATCACCGAGCACCACTGGCGGATCCAGAAAGGTGTTTTGACAGTTGGGGGGGGGGGCAAATTCCCAAAAATTATTCGCATTTAAATTCTGCAAAACTCATCGGATTTCGCTTGCTTATGCATCAATAACTGATTAAAAACAAATTTCCTTCTGTAAAGATGGCTTAGTTTTACGACAAACTCAGAAATGTGTCAAAATTTGCGCCGATTTTGGGTGGTTTGGGGGGGGCATGCCCCTTTGGCCCCCCTGGATCCCGCCCTTGCCGAGCACTGAAACGTCCTTACGTAAAGAAGATGCATTTCCAGAAAAATGTCGGTAACCGTTGGGCCCTGCTACCACCTTTATAAGTACGTTTACTAATGTAAACTCCATTTATTCTGGGAAAAAACCGTATAATCCCTTTAATGACCTCTTGGAACGAAAATCGTCACCATAGATTAAAATTGATATGGGCGATTAGAATTAGCAACCTCGACTCGATCACGTCCGGAAAAAACGGTCATAAAACCTCAAAATTAGAAAGCGATAAATGTGAATAAAAATGCATATTCCCAGACCAGTTTTGTCCCAAAAAGACAAACAAAACATCTATTTATTCGTATCTGGTCAAAAAGTCAAACATGTGAATTCGAAAAATGACGTCATGAGTTTCTTACACTTCGGAAGCCATCACTCAGTCAAAATTAGAGATATCACTTTGAAATTTGGTTTGAATATCGTTCTATACTAATTTCTTTAACATATATTCCGTTTTATATTATCTTTAAAAAAATTGATTTTGTAGACATTTTTCCAAAAAATAAATTACAAAATTGGTGATCAAAAACTATTTTTTTTTTGCAAATCTGAGATTGTCATTTGAAAGAAAATGTAATAACCTATCTTTTACGTTTTTTGTTTACAATTTGCCTCAAAACTGATTTTTTACGATTTTTCCAATATTTACAGTTTTTTTTAACCAACATGACGTCACTAAAACGTCATCTTCCAAAATACTTGACCAATATTGATTTTAATTTCACAGGATGCGTATAATTGTTGTAAACTCAGCTACTGAAAATATCAGCTGGATGTGCTTCATGTATAACAAGTTATTAAAGGGAGTGTGCCTACTCTTTTGAAATGTCAAATATATTTGTATTGCGGTAAGAAGCCATTGCTTTGATTATTGAGTTACACATGAAAAATTCACGGTCTGGAGCCCATTTAGTTGAATTTTACTCCTATATTGCTATGTTTTGCATTCATTCTTTGTCTTCAAAACTTCAAAAAACGATCGTCACTATAACAGAGTAGCGAAGATGTTACTATATGCGCACTGGCCAGAGCTAACAATATATGCTAGCGTTGTAATTTTAAGAGCAATGCTTCTAGTGCGAAAGCTCTCTGGCGACTATTGATAATAAATTACTGCCAGTATGTGATGGCGACTTTTGGAAATATCTCAGCAACTAAAGTGATTCTGGGGGAAATGAATACCATGCTAAATTCATAAAAATATGTTCTACAGACTAGTTCAACAACTCCACCATGACCAATGTGAGGTAGGCACCACTCCCTTTAAATAAAAAAAACTCGGGGGGGGGGGGCTGTAAGGCGAGGGTTAATATTGCTATTGGCTTGATATGCATGTGTTTACTTGATATTGGATAGTTTTTTAAATTTATTAGGATTATGCCTGTGAATGACTCACCGTTTCCCGAGTGCGCCCCTGTCCCTACGGCCCCTGCCACTTTCAAGTTTGCTCCGGGGCCGGCCGTTCAAGCTATTTTGGCCTGCCATTGCGATGGCAGTCGAGGACTGCTTCATCTTTTTTTTCTCTAAAAACATAATTTGATGGATATGAATATTAACATTGTTTGCTGGGCCAATATGTGGCAGTGTGGTCTGCTTCAGCTACAATGCTCTAGTCGCGGCGCCACTTTTTCCGGCCCGATTTGGTCGGGAGTGGTCACTGGTCTGGTTGTGGTCACCGAAACCGTTTTTACCAGCCCTGGCCCCCTGCCTGTTTGTTCTGTCTCCTGTTTGCCTGATTGCCTGTCTCCTGTTTGCCTGTTTGTTGTCGCTGGAGAGTGGACGCTGGATACGTGTTCCTGAACACCACGAGCTTTACTTAACACTCCGTCCGGACTTTACTCAGGTGCGATGTCGGGATGAGGTGCAGCTTTCCTCACTGATCCCCTCTGTTGGTACGCAATTCATGGCGCGTGAATTACGTAATTGCTGGACGGCCCCTGAGTGCGACGCGGCTCGGAGCCGCATGTCTGCGCACGCATCTTAGCTCCGCCCTGCCTGGCCGTCTATTGGTGGCCGGCTTTGATTAGCTCCGCCCTGCCTGGCCGTCTATTGGTGGCCGGCTTTGAGGGATGGCACACCAATTAGAGCCGCGGGCGGTTTCGGCAGACGGCGGCCGTGTTCCCGTGTGAAATGTCTGCTGTCGCGATCGAGTTGCTATCGTCTGCTGTCGCGATCGACGCTGTGTTCAGTGAGGCGGCGCCTGAGTGCTGGAGTTGCCACGTAGCAACCAGGATTCCGTGGTTATATCATTACTGGTGAGTGTGTTTACGGCTTGTGCTTGTGCCTACGGGCTACGGTACGGTGCTACGGCTTGTGTATACGGTAGTTTCTATCAGCAGTTTTCATCCACCTATTAATCCTCCCGACTGCCGGTCCTATATCCTCTGTCACGCCGACGTTTCCCCAGTGTCAGACAAGTGGCCCGTTTCTCCGTTATTCTGAACTTGGGAAATTTGTTCCGTGAAAACTTTGACTGTAAAGAATGTTTTTGTTTTAGTCTGTGGGTACAAATGGCTGACGAGCATAAATAAATGGCAAGATAAGATAGACAACAAATAACATACATTATTATATTACATACTGCAATCTCTATAAGAGCGAAGTTGTCCTCCCTCCTATGGTGATGGCAGCGTTTAAAATAATGTATGTTAATTTGTGTCTACCTTCTCCAGCCATTTTTGTTCTGCTGCATGAAATTTGTTTCGCCGCTGTCGAAAATTTGTTGTGCAAACTTAGATCGTGGAACCACTTTTCTAACCTTGCGTTTACCCGGGTCTGAGCGCTGTTCGGCAGCCGGCTTTCGCGAGAGCACTGGGCTAGCGCGAGAGCAGGGCTCCTAGCAACCTGCTATGACTTACTCAATGACAACGTATTTATAGGGTTATAATCTATGTATCTCCCTATTACACATGTCATCAATTTTCTCCAGCAACCATCTGATCGAAATTTTTATTTAAAAATATAAAAAAAATATAAAAACAATTTTATGTAATGTAAAAAAGATAATATCAAAGACACTCACCTCAGTCACGGGCGGCACTTACTCCCCAGTAAACACATTTAATAACTCACGCATGAACCTCATCACCCCATAGATACCTGGACCCACAATCTCCTATGCTACAGAACCGCAGCACCTAAATGATAATGAACTATGATATAGACGAAGGTTAAAATACTAAACAATATAGAACAAAATGATGACAAATAAAAAAAAGTATTACTCGTATGACAAAGAATAGGCCACCAAATAACAAGCGAGAGCGTAAGATAGCAAAAAAAAAAAACACGGGATTAAAAGTCGAAAGATAACATCACAAAACATAAAATTTCGTCCATCGTCTTTAAGAAATCAGAGGTAACGGTAGCACACGAGTGGAAGCGCAAAATCCGATATAGGAGACCGGGTTGAATACAGGGAACTAGTATTTAGAAAGAAAGTAAGGTACTCAATCGAGAGAGCCAGAATAAGTTAGAAAAAAAAGATAAGGGAATAACAAAGCATAAAGAGAAGTAGAGCACTTACATACAGATCAGAAGAACAGCAAAGAAGAAATGAACTCGCATTCAAAGAAACACACAGAGTATCCTGACTCAAGGAGATACTAGAGATAGAAGTATAAAAATGGAGAGCAGAATGTTCGATCAAAGGTAATAGTATCAATGAAGCGAAGTTTATGTTATTCTGCTCGTCAAATAGGAAAATAATCGAATTGGGTTATCTTTGATCCATAGTCGGACACCATTGGCTTTCGCACTACTGTGCGAAAAGTCAGGTGCTTTATGGTGGGCAGTAGATCTGGAGCTCGCGAAGGACGTCAAAGTTTTTAACTCCGGCCAAATTGTCAGCTCCGTTTTCGGTGTATTTAGGTCCCACTACGTTGATCGGTGCTATATACTGACACCTCTATATAGGACGGCTTCCGGAACAAGAGAAGGGTTCTACTGACTTATTCGATTCTCCTATAATTATCGGATATGGTATATCTTTGGGCTACGTACGTACTGCAGCGGCTGAGTGGAGTATCAGCGCAAGCAATTAGGGACAATCCTAGGGTCTCCACCGGACGTTAGCTGCGACGGGTTGAGTTTTAGATCGCATGATAGATCGTGTAAACGGGGTTTCCGTCTGTACTCCAGTTCCCCTGATGCCACGGTGTCACCGCATACCTGAGCACTATTAGGTATATTTCGGAGGTCACAGCTAATATCAGCTGGCAGATAGCTAGAAGCAGATGCTGAGTCAACCGCACAGCTTTTTCAAGTACGCGTGCCCCCTCACGTGACGTCACGTTGCTCCGCGGCGAGCGGACGTCCCTCCTATATTGAGAGAGACCAGACTAGCACAGCGTGCAACGGGTCGGCTCGCGGCTGTTCGGCGGGCGCGCGAGCTTGACGTCGCGCCACTATGAACGCGTCGGCTCGGCGTGACGTCAGTCTTTGCTCTCCGCGGAGAGCGACAGCCGACAGCGCTCCGCTGGCCGCTGGCCACCGGGCAAGTGACAGTCATCGGCCGTCCCACAGTGTTTTAACTCGAGGTCAACCGGTCAAAATTCGATAGCGTGAAAACTATGATAGATAGAGCGACGGTTTTGTTGTGATATGAAAGGTCTAACAATGCTAATTAATCTGAGTGAGAAATATTTGTTACTTGCACCACGCTGGGGTCTCCAGGCAGCCCCTTCCGTTACCAGCAGGGGGGTAAAACTGTATCCCCACAGCTATTCTTCTGAACAAATCTTCGCAGCGAGACGCAAAGGTTGGCGATTAAGGCTCTTAATGGAAACGAATCTAAATCATTATCCTAGTTTTTTATAATAAGGTCAACTGTTCGATCTCGTTCAGGGTTCAAGCGCGTCAACATCGGTTAATGGAGTAATGCGGCATACTGTCCCCATTTCAAAGTCTTACGAGCCATGGACTATTATCGCAGATAAATGTTCTAGACAGCTAAGGTTTCATTCTACCACATAACCGAAGAGTAGAACAGCTCTTTGAGCAAAGGGTCAGGTTCACGCCATAGCAAGAAGCGTCAATATTTGCAAGAGGTCTACGGAAGCCATGCAACACCCTGTTTATGGGTTATTATACATGCAGAAGTCTGATTTTAGTAGCAGCCCTCCACAATCTGACTTAATAACGTCAAACCCATAGGACACAATCTGATTCCTCTATAATGGTGGGACGTTCAATGTTAAAGGTTCTTTTAAAAAGTCAATTCTTAATTTTTCTTAGTTTCATAGGGCCAGTTTTTGTCCAGGATAAACATCAGTTACATTTTTGTGTCTGTATCTGCTCACTGAAAGCAAAAGCGTTGCTTAAAAAATACATGAGTTATTTTATTTCTTTCGTTGAGAGTCATTAGTCCGCAAAAATAAAAGGTTAGTTCGCTCTACATTTGAGTTTTGTATTCTCATATACTTGACTTTTCAAAAAAATTGGATTTCTATTATCTTTGAAAAACTCTACACTTAAAGGGGGACCTGTCCACCTTACATAAGATTTGAGTTGAGATAGCCATTTTGCGTAGTTTGGCATTGGAAATTAGTGTATGGTTTTAAGTTACAAACAATCAACTGAGTCGATTCAAGGAAATTCGAGTTTGATTTTGCAATCTGTAACATCGCCAGGCCCCCAATGTATTTGGTAATGGTGCCGTGAGCGGATGTCGTGTCTCTCTGTAATGTTGATCAGTCGCCTTGTTTTACCTTTGGCCAGCATTAGCCAGTACACTTTGTCCTACGTATAATAACAGCGTGAAGGTTGTCTTTTTTCCCAAAAAAATCCTTGATATGACATTCACGTCATCAGCTCTCAATATTAAAAACTTGGTTTTTTAATGAGAATTTGAGCACTGTTCGTTAGACAACAAATTGTCATAATCGTGTTCAGCATCATTCACTTCATATTGCACCACAAAACGAGTACATTCTGACACATTTATTTTTAAGGTGGACAGTCTCCTTTAATAAATATTTAAAACACTTTATAGTAATATGCGACGGTGCCTGTTAAAATAACCCTGTCGTGTTGTGACTCGGTCATCGATCAACTCTGCAACAACTTGATAGTCATTTATATTGATGCCTTTAAAGTCAACTAATATGTCCTCGCAAAAATACCATCGCAATCATTGTCTTACAATCTAGGCGTTCCGTAGCGATTTGCAAGCGGCAGAGGATTACATGCTGCTCCGCTATTACAGGGTGATCTCCGCGGTCAAATGAACTGCACTTTCCCTCTCCGTAAGTACACACTAGCCGTTTTCACGATGGTATTTCGCGCGAAAAATGTTTTAAAAACATTGTGAAGTTTAAGTAGTAGCCGCTTTCATGATGGACTAAATTGGGCGAAAAAAATGTTTTAACCTGCCCTACGGGGTCCCATACGGCGAGGTTAAAAGCATTTATCGCAAATTAGGAACCCATCGTGGAAGACTAGGCTACCCTGAGAACATTTTTAAAAACATTTTAATAATGTTTTAAAACATTTTCGCGCAAAATATAAGCCATCGTGAAACGAGGCTACGTCTCACCACAAATATCACTTCAGCACCATTTAAGTAGTCTGGTGGCCTCACTTCATCGGCGCTATGTCCAAGGCATGTGTCCCTCCACCGATAACTTCTTCGTGTTGACATTTCATCACGCACCACCTCCTCTTCATCAGTTCAGTCCTGGTCAACTGAGACCGACAAGCCTGAGTTCAGACACAGCCTCAGGCCCGCCAGGCCTGAATTTGGGCCAGGCGCCCTCGCCGTGGTCCTGAAATTTGCATAGCTAACATTACATTGACATTGCATAGCTAACATATACATAACTTTGTGGACTTTGTTACCAGAGCCCTTGAGGATGATACACATGCCATTGGAGTATATCTAGACACAAAAAAAAGCCTTCGACAGTGTAAATCATTTATTGCTTGTGAATAAACTGTCACGGTATGGGATGAGAGGGAAATGGTGCAGAACTCATTAAAGCATTACATGACTAACAGAACGCAGAAGGGTAAATAAATGAATTTCATTTTCCAGCCCCAGACAAATCACATGTGGATTGTTGGAATACTCTGCATGGGATCTGTTCCTTGGGCATTGCTGTTTTTTAATTTTAAGCATAAAATGATCTGAATAGCATATCACAAAAATGTAAAAAGTCATATACATTTGCAAGATGATACAAATATATTTATTTAAGTGAATCCAAATTAATGAAGAATCTGGAAGTTAAAATGAATTGTGAGCTTCAAGTCATATCAAACATGGTTTGCCATGTACAAACTAACCCTTAATGTTGAATAAAAACAGCTTCCGGTCTCACAACAGTTAAAAAATCCAGTACTTTACCTGCCACTTACAATTCACAATATGGTTTGATCAAGCATCACACCAAACAAGTCAAGTTCTTAGGACTCCTTGTTTGACTCTGAACTTGACTTTCAAAGCACACAATAAGAAACTTTGCTCAAAACTTTCCCCCTCAAATTGCAGGCATTGTGAGCAGGACAAGGTGGTACTTGGAAAAGAATCACCTTCTCCTTGTTATATAATAGCCTTTTCCTTCCTCACATCAATTACTGCTGCCTGTTATGGGGCATAAATTATGACACAAACCTTCAATGCATCTTGACAGATACAGGAAACGTTAGCCAGAACCATTTTGGGTTTGAACTTCAGAGACTCAGTTCACATCTAAATTCAAAGAATTTGGAATGCTTACTATGCTAGTATAGTCAAATACAATCCATTATCTTTGCATGTAAAATATAAATAAATCACAGCCATTGTGTTTAAGGGACATCCTAAATGTAAAAATACCTAATAATAACCAGAAGCCAGGATATGTTTGGAGATTCCACCTTTTTACAAGATATAACATACCGCAAACACACTGTAAGGTTTTTCGTACCAGAAACAGGAACTCAATTACAACAACCTTGTAACATAGCAAATTATATGAAATTATCACACTTTAAGACTAATGTGAAATTCCCCTACGCTGCTACAGAAATCCAGTGCCGAGAATGAGTAGACAGAAAAATGGAGTTTTGAAATCATGTGCACAATTGAAACCGAATACAAAAGTGTCCTTGGATATGAAGTAAGACTAAGATAAACTAGAAAAAAAATGGCATGAAGTAAGATTAACTGAATAAACTTAGAAAATGAAAAAAAACTTTGTCTGGCCTATTCTGTAGCAGGAAGTAAATTTATTTCTTCAACAAATTTTGTTAATCAATTTTATGGTTTTGTATCTTATTTTACAGAAGCTTTTGCTTGTGTTCTGTAATCCCTAGAGTTGTTCTGTATAATTATACACAAACTAATTTCACCCTAACCTTATCGGCGCTGGCTCTGGGGGCCGAAACCAGCAACAAGCTCTGCTTAGCTGGATTTGGCTTCCCTGGAAATCCAGCATACACATGCATGAAAATGACAGGAATTAGTCCGGAAATGTCTAGACGCCTGAAGTCTCTTTACTATACATTGTATTGTAATGAATGAGTGAAATGCATGATTAATGGGAAATCCTAGTAGGGGGCTGTCATTGCTGTCTTCAGCGATGACTATTATTGCCTTCTCTTAATATAATTTACCATACTAACAATGGGCATTCTTCTCTCGCTTATATGCTTATTAAGTTTCTTTTCCATTCTTAGTGGAGTGCCGCGACTTTCTCTTTTATGTTCTCTGGTGTAACGTATGGTGTGGTTTGAGTCGCTGGGATAGGGGAGGGGGCACTCCTGGTCACCTGCTCTTGGGTGGCGGTTAGAAAAAAAATGAGCCCCACCTACTTTGCATTACGTCAGAGTTTGAGTCTCTGTCTGAACCAGACTTGCCGGTATCATGCTAGGCTCAGCACATGCTCGGGGATATAATATTGCTTATATGCAATGTTGTTTTATTAAAACTAGAATATTGTCATGTAATCTATGAGTGGATACATGCATGAGCATCTGTCGGATGCTTCAGCTGCGCCAGTGTAGGCATAGGCAGATCCAGAACGGTTGGTTTTGGTCAGTTTGGGGGGGGGGTGCAAATCCAAAAAAGTATCGCACAATTCTGAAAACTCATCGGATTTCGCTTGCTTATCTATCAGTAACTGATTTAAAACAAACTTTCCTTAGTAAAAGTTGCATAGATTTCCTATAATCTCAGGAAATGTGTTAGAATTTACGCCGATTTTGGGTGCTTTGGGGGGGGGGGTAGCCCCGTGACCCCCTTGGTTCCTCCCATGAGTGGAAGGAATCGAAAAACCCCGGTTTTTTTTCCCCCCATTGAAATAGTATGGCAGCCAGGCCCGATCGCTGGCGAATGCCGACGCGCGGTGCCGGCTGGCCGGCCGGGGCCCCACTGTCCGCTGCCGGGCAGAGCCGACATCACGAACTTGCACAGGCTCTCAACAGGGCAGTCGCAGCCAGACGCAGCGGAAATTTGCAGGACATGTATATACTTCATTAGTCAATGTTTTGGTACTGGTCTCATATCGAGCTCTAGCGAGCCATTTTTTGTAGCCCTCTGTCATCAGAACCCTTCTCTCCAAAAAAATGAAACTTGTAATGCCGAACAGTTTCTAACAAAAATCAGTGAAAACCCAAGCGAATAGTTGAAAACTGCCCATCGACTGAAATAAAAATGTCTGGTTTACATTTTGATGCTGAAATGATATCCGTAAGATGTTTCCTTTCACCCATAATCAGGCAAGGAATATGGACTACGATTTTTGCATCTGCCCGCCAAATGCTGGCACTGAAAGTTGGCTTAGTTTGCGGCCATTGATCGTGTGAAAACGCATCCTTCAACTTTTTTTGCCATGATCTTTTATGATGGCTGCGACATTTGTGGACACAAAAAATCAACAACGATTTGCGGTGCAAAAATAGTTCGATTTGGTGATTTTGGGCCGCTTCTGACCTGTGCGTGCGTATCCCCATCCTCCGTCGCCGACGCCGACGAGATGGATGGGATGGGGAATGGAATGGATGGAGATGGTAGATGGGGATGGGGAGATGGATGGATGGATGGATGGAGATGGAGAATGGAGATGGGGATGGATGGATGCGATGAAGATGGGGATGGATGGATGGAGAATGGGGGATGGATGGAGGATGGAGAATGGGGATGGGATGGAGGATGAGGATGGATGGAGATGAGGATGAATGGATGGCAGATTGGGGATGGATGGATGGAGATGGGGATGGATGGATGGGGATGGGGATGGATGGATGGATGAAGATGGGGATGGATGGATGGAGATGGGGATAGATGGATGGAATGGGGAATAGATGGATGGATGGAGATAGATGGATGGATGGAGAATGGGGAATGGATGGATGGATGATGGGGGATGGATGGATGGAGATGGGGATGGATGGATGGAGATGGGGATGATGGATGGATGGGAGATGGGGATGGATGGCTGGATGGAGATGGGGATGGATGGATGGATTGGATGGAGATGGGGATGGATGGATGGAGATAAGGATGGATGGATGGATGAAGATGGGATGGATGGATGGAGATGGGGATGGATGGGGATGAGGATGGATGGAGATGGGGATGGGATGGATGGATGGAAGATGGAGATGGGGATGGATGGAGATGGGATGGATGGAGTGGGGATGGATGGAGAATGGGGATGGATGGATGGAATGAGGATGGATGGAGATGGGGATGGATGGATGAGAATGGGGATGGATGGAGATGGGGATGGATGGAGATGGGGAATTGGATGGATGGAGATGAGGATGGATTGGAGTGGGATGGGATGGAGATGGGATGGAGCTGGGATGGAGCTGGGATGGAGCTGGGATGGAACTGGGACGGAACTGGGATGGAGCTGGGATGGAGCTGGGATGGAGCTGGGATGGAGCTGGGATGGAGCTGGGATGGATGGATGGAGATTGGGATGGATGGATGGAGATCGGGGATGGATGGATGGAGATGGGGATGGATGGATGGAGATGGGATGGATGGGATGAGATGGGGCTGGATGGGGATGGATGGATGGAGATGGGGATGGATGGATGGAGATTAGGATGATGGATGGAAGATGGGGATGGATGGAGATGAGGTATGGAAGGAGATGGGGATGGATGGATGAAGATGGGGATGGTTGGATGGAGATGAGGATGGCTGGATGGAGATGGGGATGGATGGATGGAGATGGGGTATGGATGGATGGAGATTAGGATGGATGGATGGAGATGGGGTGGATGGATGGAGATGGGGAATGGATTGGATGGAGATGGGGATGGAGTGGATGGAGACTGGGGATTGGATGGATGGAAGATGGATGGAATTGGAGATGGGGGTGGATGGATGGAGAATTTGGGGATGGATGGAGATGGGGATGGATGGAGGAGATTAGGCTGGGATGGATTTGGAGATGGGGATGGATGGAGATGAGGATGGATGGAGCTGGGGGATGGATGGATGAAGATGGGGATGGATGGATGGAGATGAGGGATGGCTTGGATGGGGATGGATGGGGATGGAGATGGGATGGATGGATGGAGATTAAGGATGGATGGATGAAGATGGGGATGGATGGAGATGGGGGATGGATGGAATGGATGATGGGGATGGATGGATTGGAGATGGGGATGGATGGATGGAGCTGGGGATGGATGGATGGAGATTTAGGATGGATGGATGGAGATGGGATGGATGGATGGATGGAGATGGGGATGGATTGGAATGGGGATGGATGGCATGGAGAATAAGGATGGATGGAGATGGGGATGGATGGATGAAGATGGGGATGGATGGAGATGGGGATGGATGGAGATGGGGATGGATGGATGGATGGAGATGGGGATGGATGGATGGAGATGGATGGATGGAGATGGATGGCTGACTTTTAGGGGGTGGACCCACCCAATCTCCATGTAGGGGCTATTACAAATCGGGAGGCCCCCTACCTACTCGAACTTTTTTAAATTCCCTGAACTTGTGGCACTTAATTTTGAGGGTCCCCCATTTTAAACGTTTAAGTTATTTAATTTGTTTTTATTACTGTCGTTAACCTCACCTGGGGCCCCCCTATATCAGCAGTAAATATGAAATAATATACAACCGCATACATGCTACGGGATGCGTTTCTTAAGTACAACAATACTTTATACATACACCGACAAAGGCAGTCAAATGGCGTTTTTTATGGGATGGACTCAAAATCGTGACTTGGTTCCTAGGACTGGGGAGATTTTCAGCCACGCTGTGGTGATAGCAGCGCAGAAGCTACAGCCCAGGCCCAGAGCCGCTCCATATCTGCTCCCTGTCACCGAGTCACATTACACGCATTCTGTGTCAGTTTTTTTTTCTGTTCCCCAGTTATTTTCTGTTCCCCATCATGTGGTTTCTTCAATCTGCTACTGTTCCCCGGTACTAGACCGGAGGCCCTCTGTACTAGTCAGGAGGTCCCTAATACCAGCTAAGAGCCCCGTGCCCGTCAGGGTTCCCATTAGCTGAAAATGAATAGGAATGGTCCAGAAAACTTGAATCGACACTCCTATAATATTTACCCCAAAATTGGTAAAACTCGAATTTAGGCCACTTTATTTTAATGATGTTTTATTCTCTCCATATCGGCCAAGAAGGGGGGGGGGGTGATTTCCCCCCATCGTCCTTGTATCCGCCGCCTGGCTCTTGACTCTGACACTGTCCCTCGACCTCCCCCCCCCCCCGGCAGGCCACGGGAGCGTCGCGTCGCGCCATGTCCGCTGGCATCCTGAACTCATCCGCTGGTAAGATGGGCTCGTCGAGCTGGACATGATGTTGCGCATGCGACCGATGGAGGTGAGCTTGTATGAGGTGCCCAGCACGCGGCCCGCCGTTTTTAGGCACTACGTGTGAGGTGACATTAGCCCGGGGTGTGTGAGGTGACACCGTCCCGGGGTGTGTGAGATAACACCAGCCCGGGGTGTGTGAAGTAACACCAGCCCGGGGTGTGTGAGGTGACACCAGCCTGGGGGTGTGAGGTGACACTAGCCTGGGATGTGTGAGGTGACACTAGCTCGGGGTGTGTTAGGTGACACCAGCCCGGGGTGTGTGAGGTGACATTAGCCCGGGGTGTGTGAAGTGACACTAGCCTGGGGTGTGTGAGGTAACACCAGTCTAGGGTGTTTGATTTGACACCAGCTTGGGGTGTGTGAGGTGAACCCAGCCCGGGGTGTGAGGTGACACCAGCCCGGGGTGTGTGAGGTGATACCAGCTTGGGGGTGTGTGAGGTGACACCAGTCAGTCATAGTCATAGTATGTTTCCATCAAACTCAAACATCTTATACAAGGCCATAATCGGGATTGGTGCACAGCCTACTGCCTAGTGGCTATATCTAGGCACCTCTCCCACTCAGCTTTCCCCAACCACCACCGACAGCAGCGCCGCCCCGCTCGCCCCGACACCACCACGGGCCCACCCCACAGGTTATAGTTTCAGCGGCGGCCGCCAGGCGCCCATGAGATGAGATGAGACGCCTATCAGTCTGGGGTGTGTGAGGTGACATTAGCCCGGGGTGTGAGGGGACACCAGCTTGGGGTGTGTGAGGTGGCACCAGCCCGGGTGTGTGATTTGACACCAGCCTGGTGTGTGTGGTGACACCAGCCCGGGTGTGTGAGGTGACACCAGCCTGGGGTGTGAGGTGACACCATCCCGGGGTGTGTGAGGTGACACCAGTCTGGGGTGTGTGAGGTGACACCATCCCGGTGTGTGTGAGGTGACAGCAGCCTGGGGTGTGTGAGGTGACAGCAATCTGGGGTGTGAGGTGACACCAGTCTGGGGGTGGAAATGTGGGATACACTATCAAGTTGCTCAACCAATTTTTATCCAGCGGCTGTGCTGTAATGCGTAGCCAGTTTTTGACGCCTCTGGCACCAGGGCTGACGTTTGTTTCATGACCTGGTCCCGGAGAGTAAAAATCCATATGTTTTATTATTGTATTGTTAGGAAAATTAAGATGTCCATTTTTAAGAAACAAAAAATGCAAAGTAAAAATGCCTGATTTGTAATGGATATTAATCTCTTGTGAGGCAAATTTACTTTCTGTGAGCTGTATGCGTGTCTCCGCCGGCTCTGTCTGTGTCCCCTCCTGTGAGCTGTGAGCGTGTCTCCGCCGGGTCTGTCTGTGTCCCCTCCTGTGTGCTGTGTGTGTCTCCACCGGCTCTGTCTGTGTCCACTCCTGTGAGCTGTGTGTGTCTCCGCCGGCTCTGTCTGTGTCCCTTTGAGCTCGTGGTGGTGCTCCGCCGGCTGTTCCTGTTCCCTCCTGTGAGCTGTGGGCGTGTGTCTCCGCGCGCTCTCGTCTGTGTCCCTCAGTGTAGTGTGGGCGTGTGTCTCCGCGGCTCTGTCTGTGTCCCCCCTGTTAGCTGTGGGCGTTTTCAACCGCCTTCTGTCTGTGAACGCTGTGGAGCTGTGTGTGTGTCTTCCGCTGGCTCTGTTTTGTGTCCCTTCCTGTGAGCTGTGTGTGTGGTGGTGTCTCCGCGGCTCTGTCTGTGTCCCCCTGTGAGCTGTGTATGTGTGTGGTGTCTCCGCCGGCTCTGTCTGTGTCCTCTCTCTGTGACTGTGTATGTGTGTGTGTCTCGCGCTCTGTCTGTGTTCCCTGCTTCGTGAGCTGTGTGTGTGTCTCCGCCGGCTCTGTGCTTGTGTTCCCTCTCTGCTGAGCTGTGTGCTTTGTGCTCTCGCCGCTGCTCTGTCTGTGTCCCTGTAGTTTGTGTGTGGTGGTGTCTCCGCGGCTCTGTCGTGTCCCCTCCCTGTGACTTGTATGTGTTGTGTCTCCGCAGGCCTCTGTCCTGTTCCCCTCCTTGTGACTGTAGTGTGTGTCTCCGCGGCTCTGTCTGTGTCCCCTCGTCTGTATGCGTGTGCGGTGTCTCCTGCCGGCCTCTGTCTGTGTCCCCTGCTGTGAGCTGGTGTGTGTGTCTTCGCCTGCTGCTGTCTGTGTCCCTCCTGTGAGCTTGTGTGTGTGTCTCCGGCTGCCTCTGTCTGGTGTCCCTCACTTGACGCTGTATGTGTGTGTCTCCGCGCTCTGTCTGTGTCCCCTCTCTGTGAGCTGTGTGTTGTGTCTCACCGGCTCTGTCTGTTCCCCTCACTGTGAGCTGTGGTGTGTGTCTCCGGCGCTCTGTCTGTGTCCCCTCCTGTGGAGCTGTGTGTGTGGTGTTCCGCCGGCTTGTCTGTGTGCCTCTGTAGATCTGTGTGTGTGTGTCTCCCCGGCCTGTCTGTTTCCCCTCCTGTGAGCTGTGTGTGTGTGTCTCGCCGGCCTCTGTCTTGTCCCTCCTGTGAGCTGTTGTGTTGTGTGTCTCCCCGCTCTGTCTGTTTCCACCTCTCTGTGAGTCTGTGGTACTGCTGTGTGTGTCTCCGCGGTCTGTTTCTTGCTGTCCCTCCCTAGTTGACGCTGTGTGTGTGTCTCCGCCGCCTGTCTGTGTCCCCCTCCTTGAGCTGTGTCGTGTTGTCTGCCGCCGGTTGTTTGTCCCCTCCTGTAGCTGTGTGGTGTGTCTCCGCCGGCCTCTGTGTGTGTCCCGTCCTATGAAGCTGTGTGTGTGCTCCGCCGCTCTGTCTGTGTCCCCTCCTGTGAGCTGTGTGTGTGTCTCCGCCGGCCTCTTTTCTGTGTTCCTCTGTGAGCTGTGTGTGTGTCTCCGCCGCTCTGTCTGTGTCCTGCTGTGAGCTGTGGGCGTGTGTCTCCGCCGGCTCTGTCTGTGTCCCCCCCTGTTAGCTGTGGGCGTGTTTCCACCGGCTCTGTCTGTGGAAGCTGTGAGCTGTGTGTGTGTCTCCGCTGGCTCTGTCTGTGTCCCCTCCTGTGAGCTGTATGTGTGTGTGTCTCCGCCGGCTCTGTCTGTGTCCCCTCCTGTGAGCTGTGTGTGTCTCCGCCTGCTCTGTCTTTGTCCCCTCCCTGTGAGCTGTGTGGTTGTCTCCGCGGCTCTGTTGTGTCCCATCCCTGTGAGCTGTGTTGTGTGTTCCGCGCTCTGTCTGTGTCCACTCTGTTGAGCTGTGTGTGTCTGCCGCGGCTCTGTTGTGTCCCTGCTGCGTGAGCTGTGTGTGGTTGTTCTCCCGCCTGCTCTGTCTGTGTCCCCCCTGTGAGCTGTGTTGTGTGTCTCCGCGGGCTTGTTGTGTCCCCTCCCTGTGAAGCTCGTGTGGTGTGTCTCCGCCGGCTTGTCTGTGGTCCCTCTGTGAGCTGTGTGTCGTGTTTCCGCCGGCTTGTCTGTGGTCCTCTGTGAGCTGTGCTGGTTGTGTGTGTGTCTCTGCGGCTCTGTCTGGTGTCCTCTCTGTGCTGTATGTTGTGTCTCCGCTCCTCGCTCTGTTTCCTCTCTGTGAGCGTGATGTGTTTGTCTTCCGTCCGGCTCTAGTCTGTGTTTCCTCCTGTGACTGATTGTGTGTCTCTCGCCGGCTCTGTCTGTGTTCCCCTCCTGTGAGCTTGTCATGTGTGTGTCTCTCGCCGGCTCTGTCTGTGTCCCCTCCTGTGAAGCTGTGGATGTGTCTCCGCTGCTCTGTCGTGTCCCTCTTGCTCGTGAGCTTGTGTGTGTGTCTCCGGCTTGCTCTGTCTGTGTCCCCTCCCTGTAGCTGTATGTGTGTTGGTCTTCGCCGGCTCTGTCTGTGTCCCTCTGCTGAGCTTGTGTGTTGTGTGTGTGGTTCCCGCCGTGCTCTGTCTGTGTCCCCTCCTGCTGACTGTGTGCTGTGCGTGCTGCCACCGGCTCTGTCTGTGTCCCTCCTGTGAGCTGTGTGTGTGTGTGTGTCTCCGCGGCTTCCTGTCTGTTGTCCCCTCTGTGAGCTGTGTGCGTCGTGGCTCGCCGGCTCTGTTGTGTCCCCTCCCTGTGATGCTTGTGTGTGTGTTGGTGTCTACAACCGGCGTCTGTCTGTGTCCCTTTCTCTGTGACCTGTGTGCTGTGCGTGCCTCCGCCGGCTCTGTCTGTGTCCCCTTCCTTGTGAGCTGTGTGTGTCTTCCGCCAGGCTTGTCTGTGTCCCTGCTGTGAGCTGTGTGTGTGTCTCGCGCAGGCCTCTGTTGTGTCCCACTCTGTGAGCTGTGTGTAGTGTCTTTGCCGGCTTCTGTCTGTGTCACTTCCTGTGAGTGTGTGTGTGTCCCCGCCGCTCCTGTCTGTGTCCCCTGCTGTGAGCTGTGTGCTGTGTCTCCGCCGGGCTTCTGTCTTTGTGTCCCCTCTGTGAGCTGTGTGTGTGTCTCCGTCGGGCTTGTCTGTGTCCCCCTGTGACGCCCCGTGTTTTGTTGGGTTTTTTGGTTTTTTTTCTGGTCCCCGCCGGCTCTGTCGTGTCCCCTCCTGTGAGCTGACTGTGGTGTGTGTGTCTCCGCCTGGCTCTGTCTGTGTCCCTCCTGTGAGTGTGTGTGTGTCTCCGCGGCTTCTGTCTTGTGGTCCCTTCCTGTGAGCTGTGTGTGTGTCTCCTGCCGGCTCTGGTTTGTGGTCCTCCTGTGAGCTGTTGTGTGTCTTCCGACGGCTCTGTCTGTGTCCTCCTGTTGAGTTGTTTGTTGCTGTCTCCGCCGGCTCTGTCTGTGTCCCTCCCTGTGGCTGTTTTTGTGCTGTGTGTCTCCGCGGCTCTGTCTGTGTCCCTCCTGTGAGGCTGTGTGTGGTGTCTCCGCGGTCTGACTGTTGTCCCCCGGTCGCTTGTGAGCTGTTTGTGTGTGTCATCCCGGGCCGGCTTCGTGTCTGTTGTCGCCTCCATCTGTGAGCTGTGTGTGTGTTCCGCCGGCTCTGTCCTGTGCTCCCTCTGTAAGCTGTGTAGTTAGGGTGTGTGTCTCCGACGGCTTCGGTCCTGTTTGTCCCCTCCCTGTGAGCTGTGTGTGTGTGGTGTGTCTTCCACCGCTCTGTCTGGTGTCCCCTCGCTGTGAGCTGTAAAGCGGTGTCTCCGCGGCTCTGTCGTTGTCCCCCTTCCTGTGAACTGTGGTGTCGGTGTTCTCCGCCGGCTCTGTCTGTGTCTCCTTCTGGTGAGCTTGTGTGTGTCTTCCGCGGGCTCTGTGCTGTGTTCCTCCTGTGACGCTTGTGGTGTTTCGCCGGCCTCTGTCTGTGTCCTTCCTGTGATGTAGTGTTGTGTTGTCTCCGCCGCTTATGTCCTTGTGTCCCTCCTGTTGAGCATTGTGTGTGTGTCCCGCGGCTCTGTCTATGTCCGTGCTGTGAGCTGTACGAGCGTCGTCTCCGCTCGCTACTGTCGTGTGTATCCTCTGTGAGCGGGTATCTATACGGCGTTCATGCTCGACTCTGGTATCTGCCAGCCGTCGATGGACGCTGTCATTTACCAACCGCCGGGTGGCTTGACCGGGTTTCGAGAGCTCTTCTGAGCGGCACGGCAGTGTCCTAGCGCCGTGCACCCCGTCGACCTGGCGCTCTTCACGTCATCAACGACGCCGGTCAGAGTTGTGCATGCTGCTTCAACTGTCAAGAGTTGTGCATGCTGCTTCAACTGTCAGAGTTGTGCATGCTGAGCTTAACGCACAAGGTGCTGATGTACGGGGGGCCAGAAGCGCTGGCATCTGTCTTCCAAGTGAACAGTGTCGTGCGACCGCGAAGCACCAGGCAGGACAATCTGCTTCACGTTCCTCGATCAAGGATAGAGGCCGGGAAGAGACGTTTTTCTAGTCGTTTTCCCAGCTTATACAATAGTTTACCGGCTGGACTCGCGGAGCTGGGAACGCGGAGCTTCGGCCGAGCACTAAAACGCGAACTTTTAGCCGCTGCGGCTGGAGGGCTGACTGCCGTGTTGATTGCTCTGGGCCATGCCAGTGCATCGAATGTATGGTTGTGTGTCATATGATGTGTTTTATAGCGATTGTGAGTGTCAGTTTTCCCCTCCCCATGTATTTCCCATTTAGACTCGGGGCTTAATAGCCACTACTTAAGTGGACAACCCCACGTTTGTAAATATACGAATATATACGAATATACGGTGTCCAACTTGGACTCGGACTCGCCGCCGCTGTGCGGCTTCCCAGATTCGCCTCCTCTAACGGCGTACTCGTGTGTCGTGTCGGTGTGTCGTGTCGGTGTGTCGTCGGTGTGTCGTCGGTGTGTCGTCGGTGTGTCGTGTCGGTGTGTCGTGTCGTGTGTCGTGTCGGTGTGCCGTGTCGGTGTGCCGTGTCGGTGTGCCGTGCGTGTCGGTGTGTCGTGTCGTGTGTCGTGTCGTGTCGGTTTGGTCGTGTGCGTGTCGGTGTGTCGTGTCGGTGTCGTGTTGTGTCGGTGTGTCGTGTCGGTGTGTCGTGTCGGTGTCGGTGTGTCGTGTCGTGTCGGTGTGTCTGTGGTCGTGTCGGCTGTGTCCGTGTCGTGTCTCGGTGTGTCGTGTGTGTGGTGTGTCGCGTGTGTGTGTCCGGTGTGTCGTTGTCGGTGGTCGGTGTGTCGTGTGGTGTTTGTTCGTGTCGGTGTTGTGTCGGTGTGTCGTCGGTGGTGTCGTGGTCGGTGTGTCGGTCCGGTGCTGTCGTGTCGGTGTGCCGGTGTGGTGGTGCGTGTCGGTGTGTGTGGTCGGGGTGTCCGTGTCGGTGGTGTTCCGTGTCGGTGGTGTCGTGTCGGTGTGGTCGTGTCGGTGTGCTCGTGTCGGTGTGTCGTGTCGGTGTGTCGTTGGTCGGTTGTCGTGTCGGTGTGTGTGTCGTTGCGTTGTCGGTGTGGCGTGTGGTGTGTCCGTGTCGGTGTGCCTTGTCGTGTTGCGTGTCGGTGTGTCTGTTGTCCGGTGTGGTCGGTAGTGTCGTGTCGTGTGTCGTGCCAAGGTGTGTCGTGCCGGCTGGTGCCGTGCCGGGTGTGCGTGTCGGTGTGCGTGTCGGTGTAGCCGTGTCGGTCGTGCCCCGTGTCGGGTGTGCCGTGTGGGTCGTTGCCGTGTCGGTGTGTCGGTCGTGTCGTGTCGGTTGTGTCGTGTCGGTTGTGTTCGGTGTCGGGGTGGTGTCGTGTCGGTGTGTCGTGTCGGTGTGTCGTGTCGTGTGCCGTGTCGGTGTCCGTGTCGTGTGTGTGTCGGTGTGTCGTGGTCGGTTGTGCGGTGTCGGTGTGTCTGCTCGTGTGTGGTCGTGTCGGTGTGTCGTGTCGGTGTGTCGTGTCGGGTGTGTCGTGTGGTGTGTCGTGTCGTGTGTCGTGTCGGGTGTGTCGTCGTCGGTGTGGTCGTGTGGTGTGTGTGTCGGTTGTCGTGTCGGTGTGTCGTGTCGTTGTCGGTGTGTCGTGTCGGTTGTTGTGGTGTCGGTGTGTCGTGTCGGGTGGTTCGTGTCGGTGTGGTCGTGTCGGTGTGTCGTGTCGGTGTGTGTGTCGGTGTGCGTGTCGGTTGTGCCCGCTGTCGGTGTGCCGTGTCGGTGTGCCGTGTCGGTGTGCCGTGGTCGTGTGCCGTTGTCGGTGTGGTCGGTGTGTCGTGTCCGGTGTGTCGTGTCGGTGGTTTTTTGGGGTGGGGTCGTGTCGTGTCGTCGTGTCGTGGTGTCGTGTCGGTGGTGCCGTGTCGTGTGTCGGTGGTGGTGTGTCGTGTCGGTGTGTTGTGTCGGTGTGCGTGTCGGTGTGCCGTCGTCGTTTGCCGTGTCGGTGTGCCGTGTCGGTGTCCGTTCGGTGTGCGTGTCGGTGTGCGTGTCGGTGTGTCGTGTCGGGTGCGTGTCGGTGTGGTCGTGTCGGTGTGTGTGCTGTCGGTGTTCGTGTCGGTGTGTCCGTGTCGATGTCGCGTGGTCGGTGTTTCGTGTGGCGGTGGTGTCTGTGTCCGGTGTGCGTGTCGGTGTTGTCGTGTGGTGTGTCCGTTCGGTGTGTTCGTGTTGGTTGTTTCGTGTCGGGTGTGTCCGGTGTCGGTGTGCCGTGTCGGTGTGTCGTGTTCGGTGTGTCGTTCGGTGTGTCGTGTCGGTTGTGTCGTGTTCGGTGTGCCGTGTCGGTGTGCGTGTCGTGTGTCCGTGTGTGTTCGTGTGGTGTGTCGGGTGTGTGTCGGTGTCGTGTCGTGTCGGTGTCGGTGTCGTGTCGTGTCGTGTCGTGTCGGTGTGTCGTGTCGTTCGTGTCGGTTGTTGTCGTGTCGTGTCGTGTCGTGTGTCGTGTCGTGTGTCGTGTCGTGTGTCGTGTCGTTGTGTCGTGTGTCATGTAGTTGTCGATGTCGTGTGTCGGTGTGTCGTGTCGGTGTGTCGTTGTCGGTGTGTGCGTGGTCGGTGTGTCGTGTCGGTGTTTGTCCGGTGTTCGTGTTCGGTGTGGGTCGTTGTGGTGGTGTCGTGTGTGTGGTCGTGTGGGTGTCGTGTCGGTGTGGTCGTGTCGGTGTTGCGTGGTGTCGGTGTGTCGTGTGTGTCGGTGTTCGTGTCGGTGTGTCGTGTCGGTGTGTGTGTCGGTTGCCGTGTTCAGGTGGTGTCGTGTCGGTGTGTTCGTGTCGGTGTGTCGTGTCTTCGGTTGTGTCGTGTCGGTTGTTCGTGTCGGTGTGTGTGTCGGTGTGTCGTGTTCGGTGTGTAGTGTCGTGTGTGTTGGTCGGTGTGCCCGTTCGGTTGTCCGTGTCGGTGTGTCCGTGTCGGTGTGTGTGTCGGTTGTGTCTGTGTCGGTGGGTGTCGTGTCGGGTGTCGTGGTGGTGTTCGTGTCGGTGTGTGTGTCGGTGGTTCGTGTCGGTGTGTCGTGTCGGTGGTGGTCGTGTCGGTGTTCGTGTCGGTGTGCCGTGTTCGGGCGCTGCAATGTACCGTCTGCTCTGCCGTGTCCGGGCGCGGCGTTCGTGTCGGTGTGTCGGTGTGTCGGTGTGTCGGTGTGTCGGTGTGTCGGTGTGTCGGTGTGTCGGTGTGTCGGTGTGTGTCGGTGTGTCGGTGTGTCGGTGTGTCGTGTCGGTGTGGTCGTGTGGTGTGTCGTGTCGGGTGTGGTCGTGTCGGTGTGTCGTGTCGGTGTTCGTGTCGGTGTGTCGTGTCGGTGTGTCGTGTCGGTGTGCCGTGTCGGTGTGTCGTGTCGGTGTGTCGTGTCGGTGTTGCCGTGTCGGTGTGCCGTGTCGGTGTTGCCGTGTCGTGTCGGTGTGTCATTGTGTGGGGTCCTCGCGTGTGGTGTACGGTGATAGATGAGGTGCGTGTGATGTCGTGATACGATAGCTGAGAGAGATTGGGGTACTTTCGGAGTGTGCGTGCACGAGGATGTAGTGCGTTTCGATGCTGAATAGTCAGTGACGGTGTAGGATGCTCCAGAAGTAGTGTGCTCGCGCGTGTCGAAATCGAGTGGTCGTGATCGGTGTTAGTCCCGATATCAGTGTTGTCCGGGATCTGGTGTGTGTCGTGTCGGTGGTGTTCGTGTCGTGTCGGTGTGTTCGTTACGTCCAGATGTCCGGTGTGATCGTTATCGGCTGTGGTTAGTAGTGCAGTCGATACGTGTGTGTGTCTGATGAGTGCGGTAAAATAATGTGTTGCTGGAGAGCGAAAGTTGATATAGACTAGAAATAGTCTGTTGAGTCGGATCTTGATAGCTCTTGTGTCGGCTAGAGGGTGTGATCGTGTCGCTCGCTGGTGTGTCGATGTCGTGTCCGGTGTGTCTGTGTGGGTCGGTGTGTCGTGTCGTGTGGTGTGTCGTGTCGTGTCCCGGTGGTGTCGTGTCCTGTGTCGTGGTCGGTGTGTCCGGTGTCGTGTCGGTGTGTCGTGTCGTGTCGGTGTGTCGTGTCAAGTGTCGTGTGTCGTGTCGGTCGGTGGTGTCCGTTGTGTCGGTGTTGTCGTGTCGTGTCGGTGTGTCAGTGTCGTGTCGGTGTGTCGTGTCGTGTTCGGTGTGTCGGTCGTGTCGGTGTGTGTTCGTGTCGGTGTGTGTGTCGTGTCGTGTGTGTGTCGTGGTCGGTGTGTCGTGTCGTGTCGGTGTGTCGTGTCGTGTCCGGTGTGTCGGTGTGTCGGTGTGTCGGTGTGTCGTGTCGGTGTGTCGTGTCGGTGTGTCGTCAGTGTCGTCCTACCTACTGATGCGGCTGCGGACGCTGGAGCCGGCGGTGTGGCGGTGCGGTGTGGGTGTGGGTAGAGCCGGCGGTGTGGGTGCAGCCGCGGCTGGGCCCGTCACCCGGCCCACGTCACCGACCCGCAGAGCCTCGCGGAAGTTCACGGCCCCGACTACATCCTGCAATGGACCAAGGATCTTCGTTTGGTGAGTACACCGGAACTGAAAGGGGTTAATTGCAGGTGTACTGATGTGTGGGGTATCATCTTCGCGTAATGTCCAGTGTTATTCGGTTCAATGAAATGTATTTACATCTCCACCATACGGCCGTCCATTTACCTAGTTTCACAATACTGCAAGTGCTAAGAATGTCTCAGAAATGGTCACGTTTCTTGTCATTTGTACAGTGCATACACCGCGACATATCCATCTGGCGTGATGGTCCGTCAGTCACAGATACACCGTGACATATCCATCTGAGCGCTGATTGTCCGTCGTCACAGATACACTGAATATCCATCTGGCGGTCGATGGTCGTCAGTCAAGAGACACCGTGACAATCCATCGTCATGATTCCGTCAGTCACAGATACCACCGTGACATATCCATTCTGGCTGATGGTCCGTCAGTCACAGATACACGTGACAATCCATTCTGGCGGTGATGTCGTCAGTCAAGATATACCGTGACATACCATCTGGCGTGATGGTCCGTCTAGCACAGATTACACCGTGAACATATTTCCATTGGCGTGAATAGTCCGTCGAGTCACAGATACACCTGACGATATCCAATTCTTGAGCTGGGTCCGTCGAGTGCACAGATACACCGGTGGGGGGGGAAACAAAAAAAAAAAAACCCCGCCTTTTATTCCAGTTGGGCGTGATGGTCCGTCAGTCACAGATACACCGTGACATATCCATCCCGGGGGCGTGATGGTCGCAGTCACAGAGGTACACCGTGACATAGTCCATCTGGCGTTGATGGTCCGTCAGTCACAAATACACTCGTGAATTTATCATCTGCACACGGATGGTCCGTCAGTCACAGATACACGGTGACATATCCATCTGGCGTGATGGTCCGTCAGTCACAGATACACCGTGACATATCCATCTGGCGTGATGGTCCGTCATTCACAGATACACCGTGACATATCCATCTGGCGTGATGGTCCGTCAGTCACAGATACACCGTGACATATCCATCCGCTGATGGTCGTCAGTTCACAGATAACAACGGGTACATATCCATCTGGTCTGATGGTCCGTCAGTCACAATACACCGTGAGCATATCCAGTCTGGCGTATGGTCCGTCATCACAGATAACCGTACATATCCAGCTGGCGTGATGGTCCGTCAGTCACAGATACACCGTGACATATCCATCTGGCGTGATGGTCCGTCAGTCACAGGTACACCGTGACATATCCATCTGGCGTGATGGTCCGTCAGTCACAGATACACCGTGACATATCCATCTGGCGTGATGGTCCGTCAGTCACTGTGACTGAGAGTCACTGTCAGCCAGATGGGCTGGTTTCTGATGGTTCTGACGGCGACAGCATCAGCACACTAGCATGCTGCAGGAGGCAGATTGTTTCTGGCAACAGGAGGGATATTGTTTCTGACAACAGATACTTTTTGGTCAGAATCGCTCGCTCCTGTCGCTTGAATGTCTGCAGGCTTATCATCGGGTCGCTTGTAACCTAAAGATCATGTCTGACCAGACATGGTATGCTCTCACGGCCCCCGTGTACGGCCCCCGTGTACGGCCCCCGTGTACGGCCCCCATGTACGGCCCCCATGTACGGCCCTCGTGTACGGCCCCCGTGTACGGCCCCCGTGTACGGCCCCCGTGTACGGGCCCCGTGTACGCCCCCGTGTACGGCCCCCGTGACGGCCCCCCGTGTATCGGCCCCCGTGTACGGCCCCCGTGTACGGCCCCCCGTGTACGTCTCCCCCCTGTTACGGCGTCTCGGTGTTCTCCAGGTGGTAGCCATCGCGGGTACGCGCCCCGTGTCGCCCCCGTTAACGTAGCCCCGTGTACGGCCCGCCTGTACGCCCGCGTGGTACGCCCCCGTGACGCCCCCGTGTACGGCCCCCGGGGTGTTACGGCCCCCATGTACGGCCCTCATGTACGGCCCCCATGTACGGCCCTCGTGTACGGCCCTCATGTACGGCCCCCATGTACCGTGGGTACATTCACAAGAGTACTACGCCGTAACCCATTGTCCGGGTCTGGTGCAGTCGATTTGCCACAACATACTTGTTCAGTGATTCCTGCGCTTCCTCACTCATCCATATGGGATTAGTCATGCTTTGCAACACGGCGTGACAGTGCATCAACATTTTGTGAACAGAGGGTGTCATAGAGTAGCAGTACCATCAGGGTACAGGGATACATACACATCAGCAGTTTCACAACACAATTGAGAAAACTTCGCCACATCTGCTTCAAATCCTGACAAAACTTGAAGTTTTGCTCTGAATATATGTATGACTTAAACCAAACCTGTTTCTCTGGGTTCGCAAAGCCAGTTCCCCGCCCAGATTCCGCCAGCATAGCTGCCCGGCGATCCCCCAGCGCCATCTACTGGCAGCGGCAGTTACTTCAAACGTAGGTGGCAGCACTCTCCAGCTGCCTACTCAAATATAGGTTCATTCTATCTTTGAACTCAGATCGTATGCATCTTTTTTTCACCAGGGCCTTGTCACTTGCGAGCACTATTCGCTTTTTGACATACATCTTATATCTTTTATCCTATAAGAGGGGCGCCGTCACCAGTCAGAGGAGCGCCGTCACTAGCCAGAAGAGCGCCGTCACCAGTCAGAGGAGCGCTGCCACCAGTTAGAGGAGCGCCGTCACTAGCCAGAGGGCCGCCGTCACTAGCTAGAGGGCCGCCGTCACTAGCCAGAGGGCCGCACTAGCCAGAGGGGTGCCGTCACCAGTGAGAGGAGCGCCGTCACTAGCCGGAGGTGCGCTGTTACCAGTCAGAGGAGCGCCGTCCCTTTTCAAAGGGGCGCTGTCACTTCCTAGATGGGCGACGTTACCAGTCAGAGGAGCGCCGTCATTAGCCAGAGGGGCGCCGTTACTAGCCAGCGGGGCGCCGTCACTAGCCAGAGGAGCGCCGTTAGCAGTCAGAGGAGCGCCGTTACTAGCCAGAGGAGCGCCGTTACTAGCCAGAGGAGCGCCGTCACTAGCCAGAGGAGCGCCGTCACTAGCCAGAGGAGCAGCCGTCACTAGCCAGATGGACACGGCGCCCATCTGGATTACTAGCCAGATATCATCAGCTGTCATATAGTTTGGAAAGACGCCATGCACGTCACTGAAGCAGCTCGAGGGGCGACCTTCTGGCGGTGGCGAGACGCCAGCAGTAATTTTTTACGTTAAGTTCTTTTCCGAACTTATGGGGGGTCAAAAACATAGTATTGCCCCCTTCAAAATTATGGGTGCAGCTTGCCCTCTCTGCCCCCTGGATACGCCGCCACTGGTGGGTGGATCTATCTGCATGTGCGCACGTGCGCATCTTTTTTGGTTCTCAGGTACTACTTACCCGATTGAGTTGAAATTGACCATACATTTTCTTCGCGCTCGCTAGTTCATCGCCAACTACGGCGCTTTACTGGTATATGGGAAAAATCATATTATGAGCGGCCCAACCTCCATTTTATTTTATTTCGCTCCATTTTATCATAAACTCCCGTCCTTTAAAGAAAATAGTTCACATTCAACATGGGTTTTGAACTGCGATAGCAGTTTTGCAGCTCGTGTTGAAAAACCTCTATTGCAAAACAATTGGGCTGGAAGGGCTCTCCAGCCGAATATATTTGACTTTTTGTCGAAGGAATGTGGGCCATAAATAAAGAATGTCAAGAATGTGGGCCACAAATAAATAATGTCGAGAATGTGAGCGTTCTACACCTGGGCAGAGGCTATACAGTAATCTTACGTGACTTCTTTCGAATATCTGATTGGCAGAGCCACGTTTAACGTTGCGGAGAGTACGCATATAGTTTTGATAACATTAATAGTGTACGTCCTACTGTCCTGAAGGGCCGCTTATGTACCTATGGCTATTTTTACATTATGAAAGAGGTTGTATTTCAAAAATGTAGTCAAATCGTGTTTTTGAAAAAACAATCCAAGGTGAACTATTTCCTTTAAAACCGGAAAAAATAATGTTTGTATAAGGTTTTTGATAAAGTAGTATCAAGGCCAAAATATCAAAGAACGTAGTAGAGTCATTCGGCAATTTGTCCGAATCCGACTCAGGGGTGGTTGAGCATCAACTGTGGACTGGCCGATCCCTTGCCTCCTTACAAATAAATCAAAACATACCATTTTTGACAGACTATATATATAATTATATAGCGGCAAAAAGATCAGTTGTCTCTGACTTATCTAAATAACATTTTGCTCCTCAGTTAGGTACTCGTATTTTGACAGCGGAGGGGCAGATCTCACTCCTTTGCTAATGTTAAAAGGCCATCCAAGCAATAGGCGTAGGAGCCGGTGGGCAGAGGGGGGGGCGGCGAAGCTGGCCCCCAAACATTTTTTTCGGATTTTAACATTACGCTATAGGACGTTGCATGGAAAGAATCGACTTCAAAATGCCTTTTGCCCCCCAACTTCAAATGAGTTCCTACGCCCCTGCATGCAAGCCACGCCAAAAATGCTCGATGCGCCTAAAATAATGGTCATAACTGACGTCACGTTTCTAGGAAGACCCACGTATGTGTGTTTTTCGGACGATTAACGTATGTGTTCTTCTTTTGTTTTAAGACCAACCTTGCCCCACGGGCTGGTAAGAAAAGTATGAACAATTGATATGCATAAAGCGAGCGCCAGAAAATACAATGTTAAAGTTTGTTTCGGGCCAAAAAGGACATTCTGCACAGCAATTTGTTTACTTTTGGCCCCTGCGGCAGGTTCGTTCAGTGGGGCCCTGGCTCGGACAAAAGGGCACCTGACAGAGTGCGAAGGGCCTAAACTATGCTGAATGGGCAATATCCAGCAGCAGGGGGACCCCTTTATAGTTCAGTTTTCATGTCCGTCCGTGCGAAACAGTTTTTTTCAGGACACATTCCAGTCAAACAAGGGACAATGTGAAGTAAGAAAACACACACACAGACGACTCGACGATTTTTGGTTGACAAATCGTGCCCAACACACGAAATGTCATTTTTCGGGTTATGATAGCGCGTATATACAAAGCAGCATGCAGCTCGCATGCTAACATTCGCCACTATTTGACGTCCAGCGGCTAAGGACGTCGCTTTGGGGTTAGGGCCGGATTTAAGGTGGTTGCCCACCCATCATGCGGCCAGACCACCAAGTCGGCCGTGACCACAATCGCGCCGTCGATCTCTGAAAGCACTTGTATATCGGTGGTGTCCCTTCAATTGTCCGGACCGTCAGAAGTCGCAAGTGGTGAGTCCCGAGACCTAAATCTCGGAGCAGGCGTGCTGACTCACCACTCCAGACTCCCCCTCCAATCCATCGCACCGTCCGGAAACACATCTTTAGGGAGAGTGTTTGCCTTTTCCGCCACAAATTCCCGAATGGCGGGCTGATCGTAATAATCCACCTTTCTTTGGTGGGCCTTATCAAGATCGAACCCGTCAGCCGCAATTTGGACGTCAAGGACAGCGACCCGTTTTCCAGCTTTGTCATTATTCCGGGCTCGCCTCCGCCGTCCGCCAGCATTCGGACCATCTCTGCCATTGCCAGTCGCTCCGGTCGCCGCCGGACGACTCCTCACCTCACTTTCACCAGCCAAACTTGTCATCGCGGCCGTAGCCGGACGACTCTCCTCTCTCGCCTCATCACTCGCGTCCTGACCCAGGAATAAGACAATGTCAGGTTTACGGACGCCTGCCGGTGTCGGGATGGATGGTTCCCGTATGACCGTTCCTTTGATGTCGCTTAGGAACTTTATTGACAGGTCGAGTACCCTGTCGTGGCGGCATGTGCGGACATCCGCGGTTCGAGGACATGTTTGAGAGATGTGAGCCAAAGTCTCCGGTTTTTGAAGCATCCAGGCCATCACCCTCGCATAACCGCTCCCCTGTGCAGGGCTGCACGCTGACCTGTCGCGAGGAGGTTACCACGCACCTTCACTGCTCCCACGTAGTGACTACCTCGGACCACTGGGCATGGACTCGAAACCCAATCGTTTGCCTCCGGCACGGCGGACGCGGCCGCGAGGCACTGCACCGATCAAGCCGTGCGTCCAACGCTTGACGGTGATAGCGTTGTATTGACTCGCCTCGTGCTAGCACGATACCACCACGTGTGGGTGCGTTGCCACCTCGGCGATAGGCACGTCCCCTTAAGTAGGTGCTTCAAGAGTTCTGCACTGGCCTTGTACGAGGACGTAGCGATGTTTTGCCTGCTGCGCGCCCCGGTGCATGGGAACTGTGATTCGGAGCTCCGCGGTAACTCCCAACCGGTATAGTCCACCGTCCCTTTACACGAGCATCGGACAAACGTATCCGAGTGTCCTTCGGCAAGTGAAGCCATTGTCGGACATTCTTACGAATGGATTGGTCGAGTCGTCTTAGTTTTGTGGTCCTGGCTTGTCCCAACACAAGTGTATGGGAGGCCGCCGGGATCACGAACTCTTTCAGCAAGAATAGTCGCTGATGCGGTTTCAGCGGGGCTTGGGTGATCTCCTTCATTTGCGCGCGGAGTCTTTCACCGTCTGCCCCCGTCAGGCCATGGTGTGTATAGGAAAGGCCAAGATATTTAACGGCTCCCTCAGTGCCAATATTAGGCAGAGGGTTTCCATCTACGCACACCTGTGCGTCTGCGTCGACGAACACCATTTTTAATGTCTTCCTCGACCTGAGACTCAGCACCTGCCACTTAGGTCGCACCAGATCATGAGTCCAGCCCTTTTAGTGTCAGGCAGACATGGACTATGGCTCCAGCATAGGCTGGAGTTACCGAGCCAAAAACCACAATGTCATCCAGCGAATGCCATCAGTTCGGCCCATCGGTGTCGCCCCTGCACCCTTCGGTCTCTCTCTCCTCCAGCAAAATTCCATCATGGCCGACAGCCTCATCGATCACTGCGTTTTGAAGAGCAGAGGGCTCAGAGATCTCCTTGCCTTACTCCTCGAGGGCGTCTTGAACATCGTATCCTCCGAATCTCAGTTGAGCCACCGTGGTACATGACCTAGTGACCGTCACGGACAAGGCGAGGAATACCATCCTTTTCCATCTGTGCGAATGATATGTTTCTGAGTGAACACTATCAAACGCCTTGGCCACGTCTAAACCACTGCTATCGCAACGGTTTTTGCTGCGACATGCCATCCGATCCTTGGCATCCAACAACCAGGCGTTTCAGCAGCCGCCGTCGGCCTCTATAAGGCCCTCTGCGCCGGATTGAGCTCGCACTGGGCCGTAGCCCTTGTTGCTAGGACCTTGGAAAATAACCTGACAAGGACCGGAGACACCGTGATCGGCCGAAACCGATCCGGTGTCGTCACCCCTGGTGACTTGGGGATTAGAGTTGTGCGCGCGTGTCTGAATTTAGTTGGCACGTATCCAGTGAACAACCAAAGATTCAGACACAACGCGACTGTCCTCCTCGGACAATTCCTCAACTGCCTCACTGTGGTCCCATCTGGGCCGGCAGCCGAGTCCCTCGCCATCTTCCTTAACATGGCCTGGGCCTCGTCCTGCGAGATGGGATCAGCAACTCGCCATTGGGGACCCCGTACCGGATGGATTGGCCGGTTGTCGTCCACACTGGGTTGTGTGAACAAACGTCCCCAGAACGCTTCCTGCTCCTCTTTGGACACAGTGGGCGGAGCTGAGATGGTCGCCTACCGCCAGTGCCCATTGGTGACGATTTGGGCACATCTCTTTCGGTCAGTTTTGTACGATTGTTGGCATGCTGCACTCAGCCTTTCCTTGCTTTGCCGCTTAGTTAGACCAGGTCGTCGCGGCCGACAGGCCGTCGACGACTGGCCTTTCGAACGGGCGGTTTCGTGATGGCGTCGGAAATTCTGATCGAGTGCATGCGGATCAGATGGCAGTGGTATTCATCTGACGGTCCTTATAATATTGCATCCAGGGCATCCAGCAGATATTTTCAAGCCCCACGGAAGGCGGTTGCCATCAGCACACCACTCCCATCGGCGCTTCAGCTCGAATAGAAATGGCCAGTTTCATCATCCAGGAGTCGTTAAGCCCCTTCCGTTTCCCTGGTTTGGCATCACTTGGTGGAACGCTTGTATCGTCAGTTTCCGGACATGTTACCAGTCGAATCAAAGCAAGTTCGATTCGACTGGTGTCGGACTTGGGCCGGAGTCCGGTGCGACTGGTTGGTTAACTTTGATTCCGGAACTTCTGTACCAGCCGATCAAACAAGTTTCGTTCGACTGGTGTCTCGACTGGTGCCCGCGAGTCCGGTCTGACGGATGGTAACTTTGGTTAGCTCTGCTGACTTTGGCCTTGTAGGCTGTGCCCACGTGGCCTTGATGGCCTCGGAGCTGTTCTGTGACGAATTCTCTCGGCCAGGGCAGATGAAATTTAACTCTTTTGTTTTCATTTTCAACACACCTGCCGAAGGGTCAACTTTTGCCTCCTCCGATGGCCAGGAGTAACGTTTCCTCGGGGTCATCTAGCTCACATAGCTGCCCCCGCTCGTGATGGAGCGATTTCGCATGGTTAATACGCCTCATTGGCCCACTCCTTTGATGGACGCGGAGCCCCTTATAGGAAGTAAAAAGCCGTTGACATTGGCTGCATGTTTGTTCGCCGTGGATGTTTGATAGTCTTTCGCCATGAATGTTACCACTAGCGACACTGCCCTCATCGCTAGACTCGTCACTCGGTCTCAGTGATGAGGGCCGCTCGCTCGATCTCGCCCGCTCCGCTCCTCGCGAGCCACCCGCCGTCGCATCTCCCTCGGCATCTCTCCTGTCGCCAGTGGCGGCATCCTCTCCCCTCAACCGCGTCTGCCTCTCCGCCCTTCTCGCCTTCCGTCTCGCGCTCGTTATACTCCTTTTGGATGGACTAGGAGTTTCGGGTATATCATCGAGCATTCTACTGATCTCCTCCCTCGTCATCTCTCCGCTCTCAGAACTGCTGATATCATTCGCTTTTCTATGTACATCTCGATCGGGTGCACTATGTACAGTTGGCGCGTTGCCATCACCGCCGGCCTGGATGGAAGGCGCGGCTGCTTCCCCTTGGCTAGTCGAACCTGGTTCCGGCGCCGAGGCTAAAACCGGGATTGGTTCAGTAGAGTTTTGATACTGATTTCGGGCAAGTTCGTTTAGGCACTTCTCGGGTAGCAACCCAAGAGAGCCTGTGGTAATCCAGAGCTTCCGTTAGCCGGTCGTTAACGCGTTACAGGCCTGCAATTGGCGTGGAAGTATATAATAAATATTAATAATCATAAATCATAATCATAATCATAAATCATAATTATAAGTTTATAGATAAAACTAATAATCATAAACTGTTAAAAAAATAAAATATATAACGGTTTCCGCTTTTGTCCGCCAAATATTAAAGTAGAGGGTTCCAATCTACGCACACATGTGCGTCTGCGTCGATGAAAACACTTTTTTGTGTTTCAACATCGTTTTGGTGATGGCACCTGCACTTTGTCGCAACTGATTCTTGCACCACTGCACTTTGTAGCAGTAATCTACCCCGTCGGGCAGATACAACGTCCTCCCTGGACGGCTGCTACCACTGCCCTGCCGCGACGTCGCCCCGCCCCCGGGGGTGGGTGCAGTGTGACGTAGAACGCTCTGGCCCGCTGTCCCCCGGCAACGGCCACTTGGAGGTCTCCGTCGGCCGCCATCTCACAGTCGGTGTCATCCTCGAGTAGCTTGGCCTCCGTTCGGCCTCGGGCTCAGCTTCAGTCGCCTCCGTCGTCACTGGCGGCGCCGGCGGAGCCTCAGCTGGCCCCGCGCCGACGCTGTCGTACGAGTCTCAGGAGCGGGACAGTATGGTCGATATATGTGACGTACTCTGAGGCTTACATCGACGGAAAAAACGACAGGTTCCAGCGCCTCGTCCAACAGGCCGTCGCGAGGAACAGTTAACATGAGGTAAGTATATTCTCTCCGTCACTATCGGAGCTGCTGGTCGCCGACACGCCGACGCCACGTTCACCGACGTCCGTCTGGTGACGAACACGTTGAAGGATCAGGGCGGCACGTCGCTGATCAGAACTCGCTCCAAGTTGATTGCTGGCACTCAGGCAACGTCCCGTCTCATCCCGGAACGCACGACATTGACAATAGCTGCCTTATTGTTATTCGTATGAGAGTTCGCATGCGTCACAGCAGTATGCGTGCTCTAATCATCATCGGCAGCTCCTCGTGTGCCACCATGTTTGTAGGTGCGAAACAGCGACGCCCATGATGAAAAGGAAGACCGCAGTTGGCCCAGCGGCTGAGGGTCGGCTTTTAAATATAGTAGTACATGGTGATAGCGTCCATGACGTTCACGTCGCCCTTCGTCGCATCATAGTATAACACGATTTCCGGCTTGCTGTTGTGGCTGTCTNCCATCTCATCCCCTTTTACAGGATGTTTTAGGTCTTCTCACATCTCTTGACCGCGCAGGAAAGTCAGTCGTTCTTTGCTGGATTCCTGGACACGTGGGCCTAGCGGGAAACGAGCAGGCAGATCAGGCTGCTAAAAGGGCTTCACGAGCAGCATGCACTCGTTCGCTCCCCTTACCTGCCACAGACCTATTCCCTGTATTCAAGGAATACGTGTGGAGAAAGTGGCAATGCGCCTGGGACGAGGTTGCTTCCAAGTTGAAAGAGCTTAAGCCGCAACTTACCCCATGGCATTCCGTTGGTCGTAAGTTGAGGGGAGGAGGTGACCCTGTGCCGACTCCGTAATCGGCCATAACCTATGCACACACAAATACTGCTTGTGCGGGGAGGAGCGGCCGCGCTGCTCTCGATGTGGGATGTGCTTGTCGGGTTCGCCATGTGCTCGTGTCCTGCCGACATCTTCTAAATGAAACGTGTGAGTTTTTTGGGTTCAGCACTTTCAGTTTTCAGGAGGTGTTGGCGATGATGTCGTCCACATTTTCTAGTTTTTCTTTTCTTGCGCATGTTGGTTTTCCTGTGATCTTCTCCTCCGTTTCTTAGTTGGTTTTTATGTGTATTTGTCTTGCGTTTTGTTTGCAGGTTTTAAGTTCCGTTTTCACTGTTTTCCCTCACTTGCACACTGGGTGTGTAACACTACTAACCCTCCTGTTGGGTTGAGTAATCGTTTGCTTTAGTGTTTTCTTTTTAATCCTGATGTATGGGCGCCACATAACTTTACAGTTGAGGCGCCCTTAAACCCAAATCATCATCATCATCATCCCTTCAATTGTCCGGACCGTCAGAAGTCGCAAGTGGTGAGTCCCGAGACCTAAATCTCGGAGCAGGCGTGCTGACTCACCACTCAACTTCCCCCTCAATCCATCGTCACCGATCCGAAAACAAACATCTTGTAGGGAGAGTGTTTGCCTTTTCCGCCACAAATTCCCGAATGGCGGGCTGATCGTAATAATCCACCTTTCTTTGGTGGGCCTTATCAAGATCGAACCCGTCAGCCGCAATTTGGACGTCAAGGACAGCGACCCGTTTTCCAGCTTTGTCATTATTCCGGGCTCGCCTCCGCCGTCCGCCAGCATTCGGACCATCTCTGCCATTGCCAGTCGCTCCGGTCGCCGCCGGACGACTCCTCACCTCACTTTCACCAGCCAAACTTGTCATCGCGGCCGTAGCCGGACGACTCTCCTCTCTCGCCTCATCACTCGCGTCCTGACCCAGGAATAAGACAATGTCAGGTTTACGGACGCCTGCCGGTGTCGGGTGGATGCGTTCCCGTATGACCGTTCCTTTGATGTCGCTTTAGGAACTTAATGACAGGTCGAGTACCCTTGTCGTGGCCGGCATGTGCTTGACATCCGCGGTTCGAGGACATGTTGAGAGATGTGAGCCAAAGTCTCCGGTTTGAAGCATTCCAGCATCACACCTCGCCATACCGCCTCCCTGTGCACGGGCTGCACGCTGACCTGTCGCGAGGAGGTTACCACGCACCTTCACTGCTCCCACGTAGTGACTACCTCGGACCACTGGGCATGGACTCGAAACCCAATCGTTTGCCTCCGGCACGGCGGACGCGGCCGCGAGGCCACGAACCGTCAGCCGGTCGCGTACAACGCTTGACGGTGATAGCGTTGTATGACTCGCTCGTGCTGAGCACCGATACCCACCACGTGTGGGTGCGCTTGCCCTCGCTAGGACGTCCTTAAAGTACGGTGCCTTTCGAGAGATTCTGCACACACACAAACAAAACCAAAAATGGCTTGTTACGACGGACGTAGCGATGTTTTGTTGCTCGGCCGCGCGTGCATGGGAACTGGTGACGAGCTCCGGGAACTCCACCGAAGTCCACCGTCCCTTACCACGAGCATGAACAAAACGTATCCTAGTGTCTTCGGCAAGTGAGCCTTGTCGGACATTCTTTACGAATGGATTGCGGAGTCGTCTTTAGTTTTGTGTCCTGGCTTGCCCAACACAAGTGTATGGGAGGCCGCCGGATCACGAACTCTTTCAGCAAGAATAGTCGCTGATGCGGTTTCAGCGGGGCTTGGGTGATCTCCTTCATTTGCGCGCGGAGTCTTTCACCGTCTGCCCCCGTCAGGCCATGGTGTGTATAGGAAAGGCCAAGATATTTAACGGCTCCCTCAGTGCCAATATTAGGCAGAGGGTTTCCATCTACGCACACCTGTGCGTCTGCGTCGACGAACACCTTTTTGTGTCTTCCGTCGACCTTGGTGACTAGCACCTGGCACTTAGTCGCACTGATCATGAGTCCAGCCCTTTTTGTTGGTCGGCAAGGGACTGGACTTTGGCCTCCAGCATAGCTGGAGTCGAGCCAGAACCACAATGTCATCGCGATGCCATTCATGTTCGGCCCTCGGTGTCGCCCTGCACCCCTTTCGGTCTCTTTCTCTCCTCCAGCAAAATCCATCATGGCCGACACGGCCTCATCGATCACTGCGTTGAAGAGCAGAGGGCTCAGAGGATCTCTTTGCCTTACTCCTCGAGTCGTCTGAATCATCGTATCCTTCCGAATCTCAGTTGAGGCACCGTGGTACATAGACCTGATGACCTCAACGACAGGCGGAGGAATACCGATCCTTTCCGCTGCGCGAATGATAGTCTGATGTGATACACTATCAAACGCCTTGGCCACGTCTAACCATGCTATCGCTAACGGTTTTTGGCTGCGGGGACGTGCCATTCCGGATCCTTGCATCCAACAACCAGGCGTTTTCAGCAGCGCCGTGGCCTCTATGAAGGCCCTCTGCGCCGGATTGAGCTCGCACTTGGGCCGTAGCCCTTGTTGCTGGACCTTGGAAAATAACCGACAAAGGACCGGAGACAACCGTGATTCGGCCCGAAACCCGATCCGGTGTCGTCACCCCTGGTGAACTTGGGTTAGAGTTGTGCGCAACGTGCTGAATTTAGTTGGCACGTATCCAGTGAACAACCAAAGATTCAGACACAACGCGACTGTCCTCCTCGGACAATTCCTCAACTGCCTCACTGTGGTCCCATCTGGGCCGGCAGCCGAGTCCCTCGCCATCTTCCTTAACATGGCCTGGGCCTCGTCCTGCGAGATGGGATCAGCAACTCGCCATTGGGGACCCCGTACCGGATGGAATTGGCCGGTTGTCGTCCACACTAGGGTTGTGTGTAACAAACCGTCTCCCAGAACGCTTCCTGCTCGTCTTTGGACACAGTGGGCGGAGCTGAGATGGTTGCATACCGCCAGTGCCCATTAGTGACGATTTGGGCACATCTCTTACGGTCAGTTTTGTACTTGTGTTGGCATGCTGCGTACTCAGCCTTTCTCTGCTGCCGTTTAGTTAGACCAGTCGGCGGCGGCCGGACATGGCGTCGACGCTGGCCTTTTCGAACGGGTGGTTTAGTGATCGCGTCGGAATGCAGATCGAGTGCATGCCGGATCAGATGGTCAGTGGTATCGTCTGACGGGTCCTCCTTATTGATATGTTCCAGGGCATCCAGCAGATATTTCAAGCCCCACGGAGCGGTGTCATCGGCGACACCGCTTCCCTCAGCCGCTTTCAGCTCGAATAGATACTCGGACACTTTCCTTCTCCAGGAGTTGTTAGCCGCTTTCGTTCCCTGGTCATGATCACTGGGTGGATCGTTTGGATTCGTCAGTTCCGGACTTGTACCAGTCGAATCAACAAGATCGATTCGACTGGTGTCGACTGGTGCCGGAGGTCCGGTCGACTGGTTGGTTAGACTTCGTTCCGGACTTGTACCAGCCGAATCAACAAGTTCGATTCGACTGGTGTCGACTGGTGCCGGAGGTCCGGTCGACTGGATGGTTAGACTTTGTTGGATTAGCTCTTTGACTTTGGCCTTGTAGGCTGCTGGCCTACGGTGGCCTTTGATGGCCTCGAGCGTTCTGTGACGGAATTTCTCGGCCAGGGTGAAATTTAACGTCTTCACACCCTGCCGAGTCAACTTTGCCTCCTCGATGGCCAGGAGTAACGTTTCCTCGGGGTCCCATCTAGCTTTTCACTAGCTGCCCCGCTCCGTGATGATGCGATTTCGCGATTGGTAATACGCCTTCATGGGCACTCCTTTGATGGACGCGGAGCCCCTTATAGGAAGTAAAAAGCCGTTGACATTGGCTGCATGTTTGTTCGCCGTGGATGTTTGATAGTCTTTCGCCATGAATGTTACCACTAGCGACACTGCCCTCATCGCTAGACTCGTCACTCGGTCTCAGTGATGAGGGCCGCTCGCTCGATCTCGCCCGCTCCGCTCCTCGCGAGCCACCCGCCGTCGCATCTCCCTCGGCATCTCTCCTGTCGCCAGTGGCGGCATCCTCTCCCCTCAACCGCGTCTGCCTCTCCGCCCTTCTCGCCTTCCGTCTCGCGCTCGTTATACTCCTTTTGGATGGACTAGGAGTTTCGGGTATATCATCGAGCATTCTACTGATCTCCTCCCTCGTCATCTCTCCGCTCTCAGAACTGCTGATATCATTCGCTTTTCTATGTACATCTCGATCGGGTGCACTATGTACAGTTGGCGCGTTGCCATCACCGCCGGCCTGGATGGAAGGCGCGGCTGCTTCCCCTTGGCTAGTCGAACCTGGTTCCGGCGCCAGGCTAAAACGGATTGTCAGGAGAGTTTGATACTGATTTCGGGCCAAGTTCGTTTAGGCACCTCTCGGGTAGGCAACCCAAGAGAGCCTGTGGGAACCCAGAGCTCCGTTAGCCGGTCGTTAAACCGTGTCCAGCCTGCACTGCGTGGAAGTTGGAGTTGGGACATGTGGACGGCCGCCGCTAGGGCCCCGAACTCGGTCGAGTGCTAGGCGCACTCACACACAGAGCTAATCAGGTCATCAAGCTTAGACCGCCAACGTTCGCCGCTAGGGCCCCGAACTCGCTCGGTGCTAGACGCACTTGCACACAGAGCTGATCAGGTCATCAAGCTTAGACCGCCAACTTTGCAGTGGGCGGCCGCCGCTAGGGCCCCAAACTCGCTCGAGTGCTCGCACTCGCACAGAACTAATCAGGTCGTCAAGCTTGGAACGCCAACAGCCGCCGCTAGGGCCCCGAACTCGCTCGAGTGCTGGGCGCACTGCACAGAGCTAATCAGGTCATCAAGCTTTGACCGCCAACTTTGCAGGCCAAATAGTCTTTCGCCATGAATGTTGCCACTAGCGACACTGCCCTCATCGCTAGACTCGTCACTCGGTCTCAGTGATGAGGGCCTCTCGCTCGATCTCGCCCGCTCCGCTCCTCGCGAGCCACCCGCCGTCACACCTCCCTCGGCACCTCTCCTGTCGCCAGTTGTTTGATAGTCTTTCGCCATGAATGTTGCCACTAGCGACACTGCCCTCATCGCTAGACTCGTCACTCGGTCTCAGTGATGCGGGCCGCTCGCTCGATCTCGCCCGCTCCGCTCCTCGCGAGCCACCCGCCGTCACACCTCCCTCGGCACCTCTCCTGTCGCCAGTGGCGGCATCCTCTCCCCTCACTCGTCTGGCCTCTCCGCCTTCTCGCCTTCCGTCTTCGCGCTTCTATGTACATTCTCGATCGGGACTATAATAACAGTTTGGCCGCTTGCCATTCACAGCCGGGCCTGGATGGAAGGGCCGGCTGCTTCCCCTTGCTAGTCGAACCTTGGTTCCGGCGGCTGAGGCTAAACCGGATGTCAGGAAAGTTTTGATACTGATTTCGGCCAAGTTCGTTAGGCACCTCTCGGGGCACCCAAGAAGCCTGTGGGGAACCCAGAGCTCCGTTAGCCGGTTCGTTAAACCGTGTCCAGCCTGCCTGCGTGAAGGGAGTTGGACATGTGGACGGCCGCGCTAGGGCCGAAACTCGGTCGAGTGTAGGGCACTCACACCACAGACTAAATCATGGTCATCAAGCTTAGACCGCCAACGTTCGCGCTAGGGCCCCGACTCGCTCGGTGCTAGACGCAACTTGCACACGAGAGCTGATCAGGTCATCAAGGCTTAGACCGCCAACTTTGCAGTGGGCGGCGCCGCTAGGGCCCCGAACTTCGCTCGAGTGCTCGCACTCGCACAGAACGTAATCAGGTCATTCAAGCTTGGAACGCCAAAACAGCCGCGCTAGGGCCCCGAACTCGCTCGAGTTTTGCTAGGCGCACTGCACTTGGAGCTGATCAGGTCGTCAATCCTTTAGACCGCCAACTTTGCAGTGGACGGCCGCCGCTAGGGCCCCGAACTCGCTCGAATGCTAAGCACTCGCACTGAGCTAATCAGGTCATCAAGCTTAGATCGCCAACGGCCGCCGCTAGGGCCCCGAACTTGCTCGAGTGCTAGGCGCACTTGCACAGAGCTAATCAGGTCATCAAGCATAGACCGCCAACTTTGCAGGCCCTCAGGTCACGGGTTCACGGGGCCACTTTGATTCGGCCAGATTTGGTCCGGCGCCACCGAAACCGTTTTTACCAGCCCATGCCCTTGCCAATCGTCATTACCCTGAGCCATTTGAGCCTAAATGGGTCTGTAAGGGGATGACAACCCCTTTGGTAAAGCCAAATTTCGAATTGTGAGGGTTAAAAACCCTTTCAAAGCGGCAAAAAATTTGTAATTTAGTGAAATATGCCAGAATAAAGGCCACTTTATTTGGCTGTTTATTTTGCTAGAATGAAACTGCCAGAGTTCTTATAAAAATGCCAGAAATATGCCAAATTTGAACAAAATGCCAAAAACGCTTAAAAAACGTACAGCCAAACACCTAAAAATATGCCAAAATTGTGTTTTCTGGCCAAAAATATGCCAATATGGCAACCCTGGTTGAGGCGCCCTTAAACCCATATCATCATCATCGATGGCTTTCTTGGCAGCGACGGCTTTGATGGCAACGTCGGCGACGACTTTGTTGAAGGCGTCGGCGGCAGTCTTGTTGGCGGCGTATATGGCGGCAGCGGCGGCTTTGTTGGCTTCGTCGGCGACTTTCTTGGCTTCGTCGGCGGCTTTGATGGCGGCGGCGGCTTTGTTGGCTACGTCGGCGGCTTTGTTAGCTTCATCGGCGGCTCTGTTGGCTTTGTTGGCGATTTAATTGGCTTCTGTGGTAGAATATTGATTGGACTATATCCGAACACAGCCAAACACAAGGAAGCCAACAAGTCACTGTCTTACGAAGCCGCAAATAGAAGACAGTTTTTAAAGTCTCGTGAATTCTTAATCACGTTACAAATGTGATAGGACACTCCCGACACAACTTCGATGGCGGCGGCTTTGTTGGCGGCGGCGGCGGCTTTGTAGAAGGTGTCGACGGCGTCTTTGTTAAAGGCTTCGTCGGCGGCGGCTTTGTTGGCGGCGACGGCGGCTTTGTTGGCCGTGGCTCTGACGTCAGCGGCGGCGTCCGGGTCCTGGTACAGCGGCCAGGGGAGGCGGCGGGGGTCCAGAAGAGTCTGGGAGGGCATGCCGTCGCAGCCACGGTATGGCTTTGGCTTGTTCCCCGAACTGATGATGACGTAGACAAAGTCCGTGGTGACTGGTGGATACCTATCGGCTGAGAAGGACAGAACTGTTAGACGATATCGCGTTCAAAGGTTCATTTCCAAAACATAGATCATGCAAAAATATTCGCCTTAATTAATCAGACAGAAGGGGGCAGGATATTGCTCCCTTCCCCTAGAAATATCGAGAACTGCTCAGCCGATTGCGATGAAACAAACACTATTCGATCTGTCATGACTTTTCGTACCCCTACAAACATTTTGTGTTACATATTGGGACCAGGGGGCAAAAAATACGAAAATTGTGTTTGCTCTTTGATAAGTCATGACATGTCGTTTCCAACGATTTTCACGACGAAATCCTTTTTCAGCTTTAAAATGTCCTGTTCTTTAAAATATCAAAAGAAGTACCTAAATAAAAAATGCGCATTCATGGCATGTAAAATGGGGATATTTTCTGATAGCAAATATGTGCTCTTCGTTATTGTTTTGGAACGATATGAACGTCACATGTAAGCATTATTGTTATAATTTGTTAAATGTAATATATTTCGTATAGGCGGATCGAGGTAAACATCGCGGGGCACCATGTGCGTAGCACCTTTATCATCTTAATAATTTGAAGTTGGACCTAATTTGACTGAGGGTATCGTCTCTAATTGTATGCACCTGAGTGCGCCTCTGCCCCCAAATATGTACATACAATCCATGTGTTTTTTTTATGTATGTTGCAGTGACAACGTTTTTGACGCATTTATTGCACCACAAACTACGAGGGTAGGTAGTATAGGTACGACTCATTTGTAACAACCTCCCAAAACAATGAGAATGACACCGCTTCTGCTGGGATATTTTTTTTATTCCAAATTTTGACACAACACGCGTTTTTTTCAATTCTAGAACTAGTCTAAAAGCTGCAAAAAGCTGCAACCTAACGATTAAGAAGCGGCAAGCGAAAAATACGTGGGATAGAATTTGCACCCGCAGGAATAGGATTATTAGAATAGATTGCTATTCAATAAAAAGGATAGATATCGTATGACCTTAACTTTATATTTTGCAGTCCAAAATGCCAAAGCTGTCAATCACATGAGTATTAAAGCTATAAATAAATACTGTAGTCTGAGAAGGCTACACGCAACTTAAAATAACTTTTTCCTTTTATTTTTGTCAAGATTGCTTTGTAGCAAATTAGGTTACAAACCTGACTTGATCAGATTTGGCCAGATTTCCACGCAATTGCCACTCGTAAGTGCACGGAGAGCTGTGAGAAAAGGATAATGGAGACGCCAAACGTCCTCGAGTCAACCAGAGTCATTCCTACCTTTGGAAAAGAAAAAAAACACTACAGTTTCGATGTCCGTTTAATGTTATCTTTAGAACGTGCTTCAGCATATTTCAGATGATTAACCCGCGAGTAACTGGGGGTCTTTTTTTAGCCCCCCCCCCCCTGTGGTATATCGCACGAAATAATGCAGCCATCAACGCCAAAGTTCTAGTACCTGACCGGGCATCTCTTTCAAACCCTTTGCATATATTTTTTAATTTCGTCTGATTTTTTTTTTAGATAAAGCTAAGTTAGTGACGTCACTACACACGATGTTGACACCAAAATCAACTCAAATCAGCTAAGCAGCCTTTGCTGTCGCTTAGGAACTTTATTGACTGGTCGAGTACTTGGTCATGGCGGCATGTTCGGACATCCGCAGTTCGAGGACACGACACGCCTCCAGCCGTCGCGCCTCTCTCTTGTATTGCCAGTGGCAGCATCCTCACCCCTCAATCTCGTCTGCCTCTCCGCCCTTCTCGCCTTACGTCTCGCACTCGTGATACTCCTTTTCGGTGGACTTGGAGTTTTAGGACCATACATCTCATCTAGCATTTGGCTTATCTCCTCCCTCGTTATCTCTTCGCTCTCTGAACTGCTCGTCTCACCCGTAACATGTACATATCGATCGGTTGCTTTATGTACAGTTGGCGCGTTGCCATCACCGCCGGCCTGCGTGGAAGGCGCGGCTGCTTCCCCTTGGCTGTATGAACCAGGTTCCGTCGCCGAGGCTAAAACCGGCTGTCAGGAATGCTTGAATTATGTGTGGAGCCAAGTTATTTGAGGTAACTCTCGAGTAGGCAACCCAAGAGAGCCTGTGGGAACCCATGGCCCCGTTAGCCGGTCGTTAAACCGTTACCAGCCTGCACTGCATGTAAGTTGGAATTGGGACGTGCTGACGGCCGCCGCTAGGGCCCTGAACTCGCCCGAGTGTGCTGACGGCCGCCGCTAGGTCCCCGAACTCGCCCGAGTGTGCTGACGGCCGCCGCTAGGGCCCCGAACTCGCCCGAGTGTGCTGACGGCCGCCGCTAGGGCCCGAACTCGCCTGAGTGTGCTGACGGTCGCCGCTAGGGCCCCGAACTCGCCCGAGTGCTAGGCGCACGAGGGTGGTTCTAGCGGTTTCAAAACAGATCCGGAGGGACGCTAGCTGACTCGCACGAGCTAGAGCTGCAGCCCAGAAGAATTAGAATCAGTTACGATCCTACTAACTAAGGTCCGCGGCCGCCCAGGGGACAGCAGAACGAAACGGTAGTGTTCGTCGAAGCGAACAAACTTTCGAATCTTGGGGTCGCACTCAACCGCTGACATTGGTTAGTTACTCGCGGGAATGCGGCACACCGATCCGTAGAAAGCTGTTTATAGATTGGTTTATTTTGGATGGAACCTAAGCGAAACGGGCTGTGAGCGTTAGGTCCATTGACCCTGCGGAAACCGAAGTACTGTCCTAAAGACGTTCAGACAGTACCTCGTAACGGCGAAGGATGGCTTCCATGAGGTTTTGGGTTACAAAATACCGATTACGCAACGCTGACCTTATGATAACCTAACCAACTAAATAAGATACCAACTAACAAGATAACCAACTAAACCTTATGATGTTAAGGTTTAGTTGGCGTTATATCAAAGTTAAGTTAAATGAGCTTCAAAAAATTACACGTTGCAAATAAGCATTATCGTCCCGATAGGCAAGACCTGTCTAAATTGATATAAAGTGGATTGCACTTGTCTGACAGAGGGACAAGCGCAATTCACTTAAACTCAATTCATACGTAGGCAGTTTCAGTGATGCGCAGCTCCCAGTCTACCTGTCGCCAGATGAGCTCCGGCTATCTGGGACAGGTGGACGCCGTCGGGCAGGAACGCCCCCGACGGCAGAGCCAACATCCGGCTCGGACGGCGGGGGCGGGGCCCATCGGTCAGGCTTACCGTCCGGACCCCGCGACGTAGGCGCCGGCGCTGGTGCAGCACACTCTGCCCCGCGGCCGCGGCCGCTCCCATCTGGACGTCGCCGTTGCCGTCGACGTCCTGGGATAAATAATAATAATAATAATAATAATAATAATAATAATAATAATAATAATAATAATAATAATAATAAATATATAGCGGTTCCCTCTGTGCCAATATAGGCAGAGGGTTTCCATCTACGCACACCTGTGCGTCTGCGTCGACAAACACCTTTTTGTGTTTCACATCGATCCTGGTGACTAGCACCTGGCACTTTGTCGCACTGATTGTAAGTCCAACCCTTTTTAGTTGGTCGGCAAGGGACTGGACTTTGGCCTCCAGCATAGCCGGAGTCCGAGCCAGAACCACAATGTCATCCGCGAATGCCATTATGTTCGGCCCATCGGTGTCGCCCTGCAACCCACTCCCATCATCTCTCTCTCTCTCCTCCAGCAAAATCCATCATTGCCGACACGGCCTCATCGATCACTGCATTAAAGAGCAGAGGGCTTAGAGGATCTCCTCGACTTACTCCTCGGGTCGTCTGGATCATAGTATCTCTCCGAATCTCCGTTGAAGCACCGTGGTACATCGCCCTGATGTCCTCAACGTTCGGCGGAGGAATACCGATCCTTTCAGCTGCGCGAATGATAGTCTGATGTGATACACTATCAAATGCCTTGGCCACTTCCAACCATGCTATCGCTAACGTTTTTTGGCTGCGACGTGCCATCCGGATCCTTGCATCCAGCAGCCAGGCGACGCCTGGCTGCTGGATGCAAGGATGAAGGCGTTCTCAGCAGTGCCATCGGCCCTATAAAGGCTCTCTCTGCGCCTGATTGAGGTTACACTGGGACGTAGCCCTTGTTTCCAGGACCTTGGAAAGCAACCTGACAAGGACCGGAAACACCGTAATCGGCCAAAACCGATCGGGTGTCGTCACCCCGGGTGACTTGGGGATTAGAGTTTTTCGCGCTTGTTTGTACTTGGTTGGCACGTATCCCGTGAACAACCAGAGGTTCTGACACAGCGCGAGTGTCCTCCTCGGACAATTTCTCAACTGCCTCACTGTGGTCCCATCTAGACCAGCAGCCGAGTCCCTCGCCATCTTGCTCAGAATGTCATGGGCCTCATCCTGCGAGATGGGATCAGCAACTGGCCATTGGGGATGGATACCGGATGGATACGGCTATCTGTGATATTTTTGTTGACAAATCGTGCCCCAAAACACGAAAAGTCATTTTGTGGATTTTGATAGCGCTTTTATATACAAAGCTGCATGCAAAGCTACATGCTACATTCGCCACTAGTTTACGTCCAGCGGCTAAGGACGTCGCTTCGGGGTTAGGGCCGGATTTAAGGTGGTTGCCCACCCATCATGCGGCCAGACCACCAAGTCGGCCTGATCCACATCGCGCCGTCGATCTCTGAAAGCACTTGTATATCCGGTGTGTCCCTTCAATTGCCCGGACCGTCAGAAGTCGCAAGTGGTGAGTCCCGAGACCTAAATCTCGGAGCAGGCGTGCTGACTCACCACTCCAACTCCCCCTCCAATCCATCGTCACCGATCCGAAAACAACATCTTTGGGGAGAGTGTTTGCCTTTTCCGCCGCAAAATCCCGTATGGCGGGCTGATCGTAATAATCCACCTTCCTTTGGTGGGCCTTATCAAGATCGAACCGGTCAGCCGCAATCTGGACGTCAAGGACAGCGACCCGTTTACCAGCTTTGTCATAATTCCGGGCTCTCCTCCGTCGTCCGCCAGCATTCGGACCATCTCTATCACTGCCAGTCGCTCCGGTCGCCACCGGACGACTCCTCACCTCACTTTCTCCAGCCAAACTTGTCGTCGCGGCCGTAGCCGGACGACTCTCCTCATCTGCCTCATCGCTCGCGCCCTGACCCAGGATTAAGACAATGCCGGGGTTGCGGACGCCTGCCGGTGTCGGGATGGATGTTTTCCGTAAGACCGTTCATTTGATGTCACTTAGGAACTTTATTGACAGGTCGAGTATCCTCTCGTGGCGGCATGTACGGACATCCGCGGTTCGAGGACATGTTTGAGAGATCTGAGCCAAAGTCTCCGGCTTGGAGCACCCAGCATCACATCCCACCAAACCGCCTCCCTGTGCACGGGCTGCACGCTGACCTGTCGCGAGCAGGTTACCACGCACCTTCACCGCTCCCACGTAGTGACTACCTCCGACCACGGGGCATGGACTCGAAACCCAATCGTTTGCCTGCGGCACGGCGGACGCTGCTGCGAGGCCACGACCGTCTGCCGTCGCGTACAGCGCTTGCCGGTGATATCGCTGTATGGACTCGCTCGTGCTGAGCACGATACCACCACGTGTGGGTGCCTTACACCTCGCTAATAAGTCCTTAAAGTACGGTGCCTTTGAGAGATTCTGCACTGGCTTGTACGAGGACATAGCGATGTTTTGTGCTCGGCGCGCCCGGTGCATGGGAACTGTGACTCGGAGCTCCGGAACTCGCAAGCCCACCGTCCCTAACACGAGCGTGGACAAACGCATCCGTAGTGTCCTTCGGCAAGTGTAGCCACTGCCGGACATTCTTACGATTGGATTGGTTGAGTCGTCTTAGTTTTGTGCTCCTAGCTTGTCCCAACACGAGGGTATGGGAGGCCGACGGGATCACGAACTCTTTCAGCAGGAAAAGTCGCTGATGCGGTTTCAGCGGGGCATGGGTGATCTCCTTCATTTGTGCGCGGAGTTTTTCACCGTCTGTCCCCGTCAGGCCATGGTGTGTATAGAAAAGGCCTAGATATTTAACGGCTCCCTCTGTGCCAATATTAGGCAGAGGGTTTCCATCTACGCACACTTGTGCGTCTGCGTCGACGAACACCTTTTTGTGTTTTCCGTCGACCTTGGTGACTAGCACCTGGCACTTAGTCGCACTGATCATGAGTCCAGCCCTTTTTAGTTGTCGGCAAGACTACTTTGGCCTCCAGCATAGCTGGAGTCCGAGCCAGAACCACAATGTCATCCGCAAATGCCATTATGTTCGGCCCATCGGTGTCGCCCTGCACCCCTTCGTCTCTCTCTCCTCCAGCAAAAACCATCATGGCCGACACGGCCTCATCGATAACTGCGTTGAAGAGCAGAGGGCTCAGAGGATCTCCTTGCCTTACTCCTCGAGTCGTTTGGATCATCGTATCCTTCCGAATCTCTGTTGAGGCACCGTGGTACATCGCCCTGATGACCTCAACGACAGGCGGAGGAATACCGATCATTTCCGCTGCGCGAATGATAGTCTGATGTGATACACTATCAAACGCCTTCGTCACGTCTAACCATGCTATCGCTAACGGTTTTGGCTGCGACGTGCCATCCGGATCATTGCATTCAACAACCAGGCATTCTCTGCAGCAAGGGGGCGCCAACCTCTGACGTCACGCGGAAATTATAATCAGCTGGACGGTTATGCTCTGCTCGGACATGCCTCGGACTAAGGGCATATTCTTACCAACGATTCCCATGGGGATTCCAGGGAATATGCATAAAAAGTTTTCCACCGATTCACGAAGCAAAGGGTTTATAGGACTAACAATGAAAAAGTATATTGCCAAACTGCAGTAGAGTAGTGCAGACCAAACGCTCGCCGGGAATTCAAGGGACTCTTGCAAGGAATTTGCACGGTCAGAACACGGCCTAAGCCATGGTAGATACCAAAATGAAAGTGCCATGCATTTTTGTGTCTACTAAAATAATAGGCAAAGTCCAAACAAAAGTCAAAAATCCATGTTCGAAACAAATGCGCAAGATTTAAATCTTACTAGAAATGTTACCATATTTAGTTTACAGCTAGCGTTTTTGTACTATACTCATAGTTCTAAACTAGGATTACTAAATTGTCGAATTCATTAAAAAAAAAATGTTAACCAAAATGAATTACCAAAATATGCTAAAAATAGAAAATATTAAACAAATTTCAACTTATGTCTTATACTCCCAATAAGCTCTAACTATTGATATCATATCTACTGAATTTAAGCAAATCCTGGCATCAACTATCAACATACCCTGGTCCCTGTAGGGCAAGCGCAAGCCCTTGTAGTGTTTCTTGAAATTTGTGAACAGTGTTATCAGAAGCGATGGCCAATCAGCATCGACTTTTTCCGTCGCTGATTGGTCGATGTTCCAGATCAAGCTAGTCACCTTCCCATAAAACACAATCATGAGTGCTAGTACAGTAAAATACATTTTCTTCTAATTATTGTGAATTAAATGTGCTCTTGTTCTGACTTTTTAATATTTATAAGAATTGTTCCTTCCTGTATGATGCAAGGAGATCTTTCTCGTTTTCCTGAAATGCCACTACCCCAAAGTTAACATGACATCCACTGTGTTAAGGCCAAAACAACTATGGCCTTCTATAGTCGTCCTATGTTCTTTACTTTATTTAAGACAATAATTCTACATCCAATATGACTATATCAGCAGAGACCTTGCCGTTGTGATAACAAATTTGTTAAAGTTAAAAGTTGCTTCATGGAAATGTTTTGCTTGGAAACCCGATTCAATACTCTCTTTGCAGCTATGTGCGATTTCAGATCATTATTCATTTTCTATTCATCATATCTTCAAGTTCTATACAAAGCAACTATTTGTAACGCAGGCATTTTAAGACCACACTTCATCTCTACCCGCATAGAGGCAACATATACCGATATGTTCATATCATTTTTTTTTGTATATGAATCCAGCGGCACGTCAGCTTTTACTTTTGTACCGATCTCTCATACGATCCAAGCTGGAGTATACCTGTATTGTATATGATAGTGCATGTACCACGAACAAGCGCGTCCTTGATACAGTCCACAATGTGCATTCCGAATCGTTACAGGGGCATTCCGCACTTCGCCCATTGCAAGCATTCTCGCAGATGCACATGAGCCGCCACTGGCTCTGAGGCGACAGCTCTTGAGCTTACGCTATGCTTGTAAGACGCGACAATTCCCGGACCACCCAACATACCAATACGTCTTCCCTCGGGGCGCATTCTAGCAGTCTTTGACAACGGCAGACCAATGCGAGCTATTCCTTTCTGTGTTAGAATCCAGACAATGTTACGATAGCAGGCATTAGCTGCGTGACATACACTTAACACCGTTGCGCATTCCTCCATGGTGAGTGACCACCCCATCGATAGAACTCACTTTCATCATTTAAAAAGAACGACATATCACCATCAGAGTTTCAGGCCCTTGCACCGGAACGTATTGCTTCATACAAAACTTCGTACATGTGTTTACGGATGGTTCCAAGTCTGACGCAGGTGTGGGGTGTGCATTTGTGCATGGCACCGTCACTCGGTCGTGCACTCTGCCATCCCATGCCACTGTTTTTACATCGGAACTGGTGGCGATTCACAAAGCGTTGTCTTTTATTGAAATTTCAGACGATGTTTTACACGTGCTTTTTACAGATTCGCTCAGTAGCCTTTTAGCGCTGAGTATTTTACCACGTCTTCATCCAATTGTATCCTGACATTTAGTCCTTCTACTTCCTTGACCGAGCGGGGAGACGGTAGTTTCTGCGGTCCCAGCCACGTGGCACAACCGGGAACACGACAATGCAGATGAGGCTGCAAAGCGTGCCCGGCCACGAGCACCGGGTGTAAACCGTTATCCCGCTGCGCCAAAGATTTATTTAATCTTGTTTCTCCTATGTTTGCAATAAAAGTGGCATGACGAATGGGAAGAGTACCCGTCTTTCCAAACTACAAGGCTGTTAAACCACGCCTCGTGCTGGCCTCCTCCTCCAGAAGTTTGAGAAGAGAAGAGTGGTATTATGCGACCTTCGCATCGGACCACACTTTTGCAAACGCACAGTATTACCTCTTGGAGAAAGCAAGCCATGTGTCCTCGCTGTGGCGAGATCCTAACCGTTTCTCATGTGCTTGTTTCTTGTCGAGATCTTGTTCTTACACGTACTCGTTTCTTTGGAAGCAGCACACTTACATTGAAAAACTTACTGAACGACGACTCGTCGCATATCCCACAGGTATTACATTTCATCGCTGAGATACAGTTTGCAGCTATAAACGCGCCAGCTTTGTAATTGTGAAAATGGCTCTTTCTCTCTGTTTTCAATGGTTTTCCTAGTTTCCGTGCGTACTTGTTAATCTTCATTTTATGATCTATTGTGTCTTCTAGAAGTTATGGGCGCCACATAACCTAAGTAGTTGAGGCGCTCCAAAGCCCAAATCATCATCATCATCATCATTGTATATGAATCTGCAAAACTAAAGAAAATATAGATTTTCTCTAATATCCATAGTTTACTTCCTGTTTTAGGGTAAACAAAAATCAGCTGAAAAAGTGATACACATAGGCCTGTGCTTAAGGCCGGCACTCGGCGCTACCTGGTCTCTAATTACCGTGCTCTGCAGCGCCATCGGCCTCTATAAAGGCTCTCTGCGCCGGGTTGAGCTCACACTGGGGCGTAGCCCTTGTTGCCAGGACCTTGGAAAACAACCTGACAAGGACCGGAGACACCGTAATCGGCCGAAACCGATCCGGTGTCGTCACCCCCGGTGACTTTGGGATTAGAGTT